>ML831027.1:18701-55201 GCA_009831015.1 Picea engelmannii | reverse complement strand
GTCCTTTACCAGCCCCATAATAATTGGACTATAAGATGGTATAATCATGGTGCATTCCCATGAAAAAATCTGCATAAAAGAGTCTATCAAATTAATGTGGAACCTCATCATTCCACAACAACTTCCCATACGCTGCAAAAAATCTATTATAAAGGTGTCCTGCTATGTTGGGGTGCTTAAAATATTGCACCTTCAACATCTTTCACTTTGACCCCTCCTTGAATTTGAACATAGAAATTTCATCTTTTGAAACTCTACTTTTTACTACTTCCCATTTATCAGGGCCCATCACCTTCGACTTTTGTTTTCTCATCAAATTGATAAAACTATCAGTTGTTGGCCCCATCTTTTGATATGCATCCATAAAGTTCTGCAATGAATGCAAAACAATCTCCAATCTTTTCTTACTCTCTCGAGGGAGATCCAAACACCTCAAATCATTTTGCAGCCTGCTTTTAACACCTAAGCATTATTCAATGGTCATTGATTCAGTCTACCCTTCCAAAGGAAGCTCATTACCAACATATGAGGGATAGGTGGAAGTAGGTGTGTAATCTTTTGTTTCTTGATAATGCCTCCTAAATCCACGTTCACCCTCTTCATCAACATTGGAATATTCATGATAACCACTCTCTCTTTCATTATATTCTCTCGCAATAAACTCATCCTCTACACATACACATTTGAAACTAATTACAACATTTAACAGAAACAAAAAACATAAAAAAATAAAAATAATTATACATATCTATCTATCTATCTATCTACACACACACACACACACACACACACACACACACACACACACATAACATAAACATAAATACAAAAAATAAAATAAAAAATTACAGAACATATTTTCTTGTCGTGATGTATTCTCTACATTCTCCAGTGTTGGAGTATTAATGTGCAACCTATCTGAGAAACATGCATCCATAGCACTTTTTGAGCACATTCTCTGGATGATCTATTCACAGATTCATTTTATAATCTCCTCCTTTGACTAGATTTCCTTTGGTCACTACTACTTGCCCCTCCCAAGTTTCCATTCCTTGCTGAAATATGGGTCTCCGACATCCTTGAAGTCTCAGTCAAAGAAGGGGTTCCTCTTCCTCCATTGGATAGCCTAGAGCGTTTGCGAGGCATTTTTGGATACTCTTGTCTCAACATCTCGCCTCGATCTAGATATCCTTCGAAAATCCATGAATATGAAAGTTCATAAGTTATAGAAACATAAAATGGAAATATAATTTATAAAACAATTTGAAGGCATTTAAGCATTTATAACAACTTCAAAGCATCAACAATATATATTGAAAAAACTAACAACTATTTTTTTTACTATGATGCTATATATAATGAACATGAAAATATTTAAATATAAAAAAAATGTAACATGTAGAAGATAATCTATATCTATGTGTAAATTGTAGAAGGTAATTTATAAGATAATCTATACATGTAACGTGCAGACGATAATTTTTTTATAATGTTTATTAAAGTGTTATTTAAATTATTTAAGATTACTACCAAAGTGAACTTGTTTTGGTATATATTGGATAAAGAGACTCATCCTTAGTGTACCAAAGCATAGGACAATGCTTGTGTCCCACTCTTCAAGAATAATTAGTAAAATATAGTATGAGACTAGGGATGGAGGGAAACAATGAGTAAAAACTAATATGTTTTGTACTTGTTATCCCTTACCTAGGGAACAATTTTTTCCACCACCATCAAACTCCTAAACATATGGTTCTAAGCCAAGGTTCTAAACCTAGATGGTGATGCAGTATGAAGGAAAGTTAATTTAACTAGTACTTTATAAAATAATGAGATATAAGATATATGAAATTTCAAATTACTTAAAGAACTTTAATAAATGCATCTAATAAAATTGAAAAAAGGAAAAATAACATAAAATTTCTTTATTGGTATTAGTGTCATCTTTTACTTTGGGCATGGCTAGACCTTGACTTAGTACTCGTTTCAATACTTATTTTGTTATCTGATTTTGGGTTATAATGCTAATTTTCATTAGAATATTTAAATATGTTGACAATCAAGGAACACATAAAATCATGGAATCATTGGAATGGATACATCCTCTGCCCCACCCACCACCCTAGGAATCTCTTTCATTTTCTTTGTGATTACCACATTGGTTGTTCTCCAATTTTGTATTTTGAACACAGGGTTTGATCTCATAATCAAACTATGAAGAAGGGATTAACTATGAGTAAACACAACTGAATCATTATGGTAAACTAATTACTACTTATTTAATATCAACAAGTTCAATATGTTCGTAACTAGTACTGTTGTTTCCATTGAATAGGCTGAATTGAGTGCTAGTATTGAGATACGAGTGAATAAGGCTTGGTTCAATGGGCTTGTACAAATCTAATACCTATGTGTTTATTTTTCATATTGATAAGTAGTAATGATTATGGGAATAAGGTACGTGGAAACAAACTTACAATGAGTTATGTTAAGTTCATGTACATAGTTCAATTTGGATGTTCTGTAAAAACTACTACAAGCCTACAATATTTAATAGGGAATATCAACAGGGTTCACAGTAGCTTAGATTAGTATGGGATTTATTAGGCAGATACAAGATAAGAAGAGTAATCTAATGGGATTAACTATAAGGGTTAGAGTGACTGTAATGCTTAGTATGATGTTTACGTAATGAATACATACTATAATTAGTGACATATTCCACATAAGTTGAGTTATGTAATAGAACAATTATACATATATGATTATTATGGAAACACTTATACGCCTATCCAAGAAGCAGATAGTAATAATGAAACCAATGTATTGTGTAGAATGTTGTGCAAGTAATCACGATCATACTCTTAGTTATGACAGGTTTACAACTATCTAGTATTCCCTTTTATATGATTAATATCAGTATTGATTGGCTCTTTCCATAATAAGTAAGCATAACAACAATCATTACTAGTTAATAGGGTATAACAAGTGCTCTATACTTATACTAGTAATAGCATTGAAACCTTTATTGTATGTATGGAATACATGAACATTTAGCCATAGTAAGTAATGTGTAAGCAAGATATTAGCCATAATCAAGCATAGATCAAATCCCATTGCTCAATACAACTTTAACCTTTATAAACATGGAGTCTATCATTACACTGATTTGATATGGGTATAAGCACCACAGGTACAGACAACAAGCATTGTGAAACCAGATAGGTTGAATAAGGTTAGATAAGTTTTCTCATCGTAAGATAGTGTTGTGCATGGCAATTTGCATCACAATGCAGAAATGGAATTGAATACAAGAAAGAAAGAAAACACTAACCATTGTTGTTATATAGTGTGATTCTAGTGAAATATAAATGTCAAACTTATTTGGTTTTTTTGTAAAAACTACTACAAACCTATAAGATTTAATGGGGAATACCAATAGGGTTGACAATAGATTAGATTAATATGGGATTTATTAGGCAGATACAAGGTAAGCAAAGTGATCAATGGGCTTAAGTAGAAGATTTAGAGTGACTGTAATTCTTAGTATGATGTTTACGTAATGAATACATACTGTAATTAGTGACATATTCCACATAAGTTGAGATATGTAATAGAACAGTAATACATATATGCATAGAGGGGCTTTCGCAGTGCAACATATTAGATATCAATTTCAGGATTAACTGCGTAGTGTAAGTCATTAATCTATGAACCGTATCCATGAGTATTAGTCGCAATTGACCAATAATTCTCATGGTTTGAATAATCCACTTAGTACTCATTGCATCGAGTGATGCTAAAAAATTAATGACTTACACTATGCAATTAATCCCTAAATTGATATCTAATACATATATGATTATTATGGAAACACTTATACACCTATCCAAGAATCATAGAGTAATAGTGAAACCAATGTATTGTGTAGAATGTTGTGCAAGTAATCACGATCATACTCTTATTTATGACAGGTTTATAACTATCTAGTATTCTCTTTTATACGATTAGTATCAATATTGATTGGCTCTTTCCGTAATAAGTAAACATACCAACAATGATTACTACTTAATAGGGTATAACAATCAAACAAATTTGAAACGCAACACTAATAGAAATAGAATAGCACAATGAAAACATAATGACTTTTATAATATAGAAATTGTTTTCAAATTTTTAGAAATTTGATATTTTTATTTTTATGGATGGTTGGTATTTATTTGACAAATTTTATGTAGTTTGAAGGGTATTTGTTAAATAAAGTAAATCAATTTAAAAATATAAAATATCATAATTACTCTATAACTCCATGTGGTAACTATGTCGACTGTATATACGAAAGGTGGTATGAGTTTGATTTATACATATCAGACTGTGCTCACTGCAGTCTATGTTTCTCGAGAATTTTTTAGAGCAATTATTGCTACCCATCCAACGAATATGCGAGCTCTACAAGGCATCTATTTTACTCTTCCATGCATTTAGTAAATTTAATCTGCTAGAATACTGTAGTCTGTATATGATCAATCAATGCAACCTTTTGATGGGTTGTTCACTAAAATCATATTAATGTGTAGCGATCATGAAGTTTAGTCATGCAATATAGCATAACAATCCTTTTCTCTACTCTGTGTATGAAGCAATGAATCCTTTTGATGGGCTACTCACTAAAATCATATTTCTGCTTTTTATATTGAATACGTAGTGGCTTCATTAAAATAGGTATATAGGTATCACTACTATTGCTTTTCTGCTTCTCCACTCTTCTGCTTCCATTTCTCCATAGCAATTCCCTACTTTTATGTTTACAGCACCAATGCTATATAATAGGATATTTATTGATAAAAATATAAACAAATGGACATCTTTCTTCCTACCTAGTACATTAATCCAAAAAGATCTTTTTTGAGGCAAGTTTAAATAATTTGAAACCAATAATTATTTGTTTACTTACAAGAGTCTATGCTTTGATTTTTTGAGTATTTGTATCTGTATTGTAATATACGTTTGGAATCCTAAGCTACAAAAAAGTATTTACCACCAAATATTCTCCATTAAAGTGTAAGTCAATCCTTCCTCTGATAAGATATAGATAACTAGTAGCGTGCTACATCACTGTCTAGATAACGCCTCTTCCTTTCTCTCTCTGAAAATTTATATAAAACCGTCTATATATATAATTAGTTGCATTTTATGTATAGATGATTGATAGCCAAGTTTTCCCTTATCACAACTTAATTTTTCAAATTTGTTGTCTTCATTTTGAAGAAAGAATATAGAAAATAAATATCTTGAAGTACATAAATTCTAGGAAGACTCTTCTGCACCAGAATCTCAGTGACCACAAACCTCTCCTCCACCAGACTCTCAACGACCGTGACCAAAAAATACCAACAATGAACGTGACCAGCCTCTCATGCAACCGCCAACCTCTCATGCAGGTCACAACCTCTCATGCAGTTTAGACTCTCAACAGTTCAAAACCTCTCATGCACCAGATTCTCAGCGACCACAACCACAACCAACAACGACCGTGACCAACCTCTCATGCACCAGGCTCTCAACAGTTAGAAAAGGGTGGACTGATTGATGTGTGGATGATATATAAAACATTTTTAAGCTAAAAGTTGTTTTCAGACAAAAACACCTTTCGGCTGAAAGATGTTTCAACTGAACAATCTTTTGGTTGAAACAATGGTACCAAATGAAATTTTTTTTCTCGCTAGTAAGTTTTCAGTCGAACGAATATTTTGGTCGAAAAGATGTTACTGGATGAAAAATTATGTCCAGCTATTATGGTAAACGAAAATTGATGGCGTCGTCACGGTACCGTTCAGTTTGATGTCTAAAGGTTCAGCCGAAAAAAATAGACTTTCGCCTGAAACAAGGTCTCTAGGAATTTTGGAGACCCGATTCTCACAAAAGTGTTACCCACCTTCATGATTTTACCCTAATGGTAGTCTGATTGTCAAAAAAAATGACAAATGATCGATAGTATTGGATACCAAACGTAGTGAGAATGTGATGAAGCTAGATGGCCTTAGTTGCGACGTTGATAGCTCCAAGATACTTGGCCTCTATTGTCGATAGATAAATAACATATTTCTTCTTGCTTGACCAAAAAATAATATAGAAACAAAGAGACAAGAGGTAGATCAGAGTATATTTGTGTAACATTCCCACACTACGAAACCCATAACACAATTTCTTATACCATTAATTTAATTACTATGCATCATTTAAAAATTCCCATACATTTAAAAACAATAATTTAAAACATGAATGGAACTAATATACTCCCATGTAACATCATATAAATCATTTAAAACATAGACTTAATCCACAACAAATTTTAACCATCAATATAACTTAGACACAAGATAAATAACTTATATTTTTATAACAGTTGTGCAACCAGCTACAGAGGACGAATGTTCCACCCAACATAAACTTGTTGTTCCAAATCTCAATAGCAAGTCACCCTTGAGTTGGGGCTAGGAATCCATAAAAGAGGGTGTTTCTCCACAATCCACTCATAGATTATTTTCCCCACAACCCACTATTTTTTCCTACAACCATCCCAATTCCTCCAGCTCTTTTCCTCTCAACCTACTCAACCCAAGGAATGTACCCCCTTCTTTGCAAGTAGTCTCTCGGGATGTACTATTATTTTTATCAAGGATTCCAACAGAGGTTGGAAAAGAATCTATCTGTTGGGGACCCCATGGATGTCAACTACCAATAAAACTAACAACAACAAGCTTCCTTCGCCAGTGAAAACTCTCACATAGGGAGTTCACTTGACAAGCCTAAAAACCTGCCTCTTCTACAAGCCTAATATATTACTTCTTCATCCTTAAAAAATTATGAACAATTTTTAACATGTCCACCATTGTTTCCTCCAAGCTCCAACACTCCAATCCTCTTGTTGTCCACAAAATCTACATGTAAAAAAATCTCCTGATGTCCCATACAAATTTCCTCTTTTTTTCCTCCTTACTTGATTCACACTCTTCCCTAAGGTGATTTTACTCATCCCCATGTCCCCAATAACTATAGGATGTGACTTCTCACACCCACCCTCTTACATGTATTCAATTATTGGGATCTTCTACACTCAAGGGAATAAATAGAAGGTTAACTCAAAACATTAAAATCAAGAAAAATGTTTGGTATTCAAACACATGAATAAAACCCCCCCTAGACCCCTCCTTTCTTGGAGATAACTCAACCCCCATATCTCTATCCATTTCCATATGCAGATGGCATCACATTTTTATTTATTATTTTGGATATACAAGTTCACATATTACATCGCTTGACCCATGACCATATATCATATCTACATTATAAATTACTAAACTGGGGATTATAGTAGGGATATTACAATTTGTAATCTATAACATCGCCTACCTAATCATAATTTGTATAACCCATTAAATAAATGTTTCACCTACTACATAATAGATCCCAAACCTATGTGTTCCCTTAATGTAATTAAGAATATATGTGGATAGCTTCCAATGTGACTAATGGGGTTCCTGCATAATTTGAGAGACTATACCCACATCATATGAGATTTCAGGCCTTGTGTGAGTGGGATAAAGGAGGATCCCATCCAACTATTTATATAAGGTGCTATCAACCAAGGGTGAAGAACAATCAACCTCATGTTTGATGCCAACAAGGAAGGGAGTTGCAATATGCTTGAAATTATTCATATGTAATCTTGAGAGTATATCAAGAGGGTACTTGGATTATGTCATAATGATATTGACATCAAATTGAGTGATTCCAATCCCTAGAAAATAATGTAGCAACCCTAAGTTTCTTATCAGAAAGATGTCATGTAGGATAGTTTGCACAACAATAATAGATGCTAGGGAATTACCTATGATCAATAGATAATCTACATTTAATATGAAAAAAAGAGAGAATAATATTGTCATAGAATGTAGACATTTGGATCAGAATGGAATTGGTAGAATTTGAGGGAAAGAAGGAAGGAATCCATATTTCCATACCAAGTCCAAGGGGCCCGTTTGAATCCATAAATGGACTTCTAAAGTATGCACACATTGGAATGGTTTTGAGAGAACCACAATGGCAATCCATGTAAATATCCTATTCAATATCCCCACAAATAAATGTACTCATCACATCAATATGATGAAATTTCTAGTGACGAGTTAAAAAATGGATAATATGATCCATATTGAATCCATCTTTTCAACATGTGCAAATGTCTCACTGTAGTCAATGCCAAATACATGATAAAACCCTTTTTCCCTTGGTCAAGATTTAAATTTTTCACCAACACATATATTAAAAAAATTGTCTGATATATTGACTTACATCAAATGAGTTTCCTCCTATTACGAAGGGAAACCAAATCCTAAGTATGGTTCCTTATCAATAATTTGTATTCCTCCTGCATAGTTGCATCCCACTTAAGAATGAAAAAGGCCTCATGGAAGGATCTGGTTCTATAGTAAAATCCATGAATGCATGCAAAGATCCCTAAAATTGCGAAGGAATCCTCCTGATGTTTGATGAATCCCCAACTAGTATATTTGTTATCTATAGTGTTTGATGTTCCCAAAGTGGTTCCATGTTAGAAAATATAGAGAACATTCCTTAGCCTATAATGACATCCAGGAGAGGATCCCTCATTGTCACTTACTTCATCTAAAGTGGAGGAAGAAGATTCCTCATTATTAGAAAACAACCTAGGTAGATCATTAAAATTGTTGTCCTAAGAATCCGCTATGAAGATTGGTTTGGCTACAAAATGAAAGGTGTCATGAGGTTAACTTCAAGAACCCTCCTTTAAATGAACACTTCTTACAATGATAAGTTGGTTGGTGATGGGTGAAGAAGTTGATATCCCTGAACACCATATGGATATCTCATAAAAATGCAAGGTTGATTTTAAGGTTCCATGGACCACCCATAGCCTTACATTTATCTTTAGGAATGTGGATGCATTCTTGAGAAACAAACACTCATAAGTTCTTAACTATAGGTTCCAACCACTCTAGGCTTCAAAAGGAGTAACATCCTTCAAGGCTTGATGTATAACTTTGTTTTGGGGATAACATGAATAGTTAATGGCTTTTGTCTAGATTTTTGGTGCAAGAGATATGGAGTGGATCATGCAATTTTCCTTTAGGGATCTGTTATTTTTTTCTCCCACACCATTTTGTTGAGGAGTAAATGGACAATGGGATACAAGTTAATCCCTTTTATAGAATATAATCACTCAAATCAATTGTTCACACCCACAAGTATCATTGTGGATATTTTTAATGGCATTTATTGACTATTTCTCAACAAGGGATTTGAAGTCCTAAAAATACTCAAAGATGCCAAATTTTGGTAGGAGAAAATATACCCAAGTATTCCTTGAATAATCATCATTGAAGGTCAAGGCATATTTGGCCCTGCTCATGGAGAGATGCAGAAACAAACTAGTCAGGTTGCTATGAAAAATCTCCAAAATATGTGTAGTTCTCCATGATTTTCCTTTGTGAAATTTCTCTTATGGATGCTTGCCAAGTATGCAACCCTAGAAAACACTACTAGACAAGTGAACATTTGGAAACCTTGTAACCATTCTCTTCTTTATAAGTTTTTGCAAGTAGTGGTAATTGAGATGGCCAAAATACTCATGCCACAACCTACTCACCTCATCGAAATGAGTGAGAAGAACAATAGAAGTAGTCTTGTGAAGTGTAACATCCCTAGTTTTAATCCCCACAAATTATAATGTAATTTTTTAAAATTTCATTTAGGTTGGTGAGCCGATGTGATGGGGAAAAAATCCCGCATTGATTTAATGTGGCTAGGGGACAAATTATATATTATGAAAACCAAAATGATTAATAAAGATGATGATCATTGGTTGTGATACAAGAGGGTCGAAAATGACGGGGGGATACGATTCCACAAGAGAGAGGGGTCTAAGGGAGATTTTAATCATAGTTATTAATCCAAACACATTTTCCTGAATTATTATTATCATTGTGTATAACCTTAGAAATTATTGTTGAGTGTTCCCAAAGCTAATCATTAAACTCATGTAAGATGGTGTGTGTGAGGAGTCACATCCCATATTTAGTGGATATCTTGGGCTGAAGTACAATCATATTTTGGAAGAGTGTGAGTCAAGCAAGAAAGGGAGAAGAAGCGAAATTCGTATGTAGAAGATAAACAATTTTTACATAGACGTTTTGGGTAGAAAGGAGGAGCTGAGCACTGGGAACAACACCAACCATGTTGTGCTTGAAGGTATCCATGGTTTGGTTATGTTCTATGCTCAAAATGTGGCCCGTGTGCCTATAAAATGGGTTGTACGCCTATAGTGCATTTTCTTGTTGAGGAAATGATTCAAGAGCCTTGTGAAATCTATTGTGAGCACTCCTTGAGCATCTTAGAGTTCATGGAAGTCCCCAATTGAGATATTCTTAGTCAACCGAGTGTACTAGAAGCCATGATAAATGAATGACACAACCCAAGGGATCATGAGAAGTGAATGGGGTACATTTCTTGGGTGGTTCAGGTTGTGGGGAAGAGAGTTGGAGGATAGGAACTGATGTGGGAGTAGAACCAGGGTTTTGGGGCTACTGTGTGTGGATATTGAAAAACCAAGAGGGATAGATCTCCTTCTAGACTCATAGCCTCAGCTCGAGGGTGGCCTATTGTTGAAAGAAAATGAATAACAATGCCTATGGCTGGGAGTTTCATCCTTTGTACACAGCTAGTTGGTTAATTATTAACATATAAATTCTCTATTATTTTATTATGATTATTCTGCTATGCTATGAATGTTGTGTGTTTGTTGTGTGCTTACTGTATGCATTCATGTTTTTTAATATATGTTGTAGATGCATTTAGAACTATGGTATCATTCAAATGGTTAAATTTTTGTGTGATCTGTAGCTGGTAATCTACAAAAAATTAATTAGAATAAAATATTAATTTAAGATGTGTATTCCACACACAATGGACCTCAATTGAGTTGGGGTATGTTATACATTATCTTTACCACCCTCAATTTGTCATCTAAAACCTGGGAAACATGAGCGATATTTTTGTGCAGTTATGAAATCCTTGAATATTCCTTTAGGGTTGTAACCTTTGATGGTCTTGGCTTCTTTAAATAAAGATATTGAAAAACCTAAACCAAATCCATCATGCCAACCACACTTTGCACATCACTGCTTACAAATATGAATGGAGTGGAGATGAACTACTTCCTTTTCTTTCCCTGAAAAAAAAGACCATTTTTGGTTTTTCCAACAACAATTACTTAGGAAAAATATATCATAAATGAATTTTGGTAATAGGTATGGTTTCCCTTTGAAACCATAAAGTTGAATGTATGTGTGCTTTTCTTATTAATAAAAGTCACTCTTCCCATTGAGAATGTCTTGGGATTCCTTCAACTTTTCTAGGCATTGCCTAATCAACATATGTCTATTTTGGTACCCCATGTGATTCCAAAACATGGGGTACCAAAATAGAATAGGATCCAAGTCTATATGCACACCCCCTTTTGGAGAAAAATTCTCAAACTAGTACAAAAAATTGCATAAACCAAATATGAGGCCATGAAGAATCTTCATTTTTTCTAGAAATTAGCCATCTAGTGGGAAATCTCATTTGATATCAACTCTACCCAATAAAATGTAATGTACGTACTCAATTTATCTAGGATTTTTACTTATTTTATGAATGCGGACGTTTCATCAAACAATTCATTGCTGCAATGTTTATATGTGGTTTCTGTTGGGTATGCGTTATATTCTTTGCATGTGTGTGTATGGGCGCGTCAGATTCTACAACTGCGTCTGATGATCCCAACTTCCTTTGCTCTTTGTGTCGTGTGCATTGGGCACTTTCCTGGGGGGGTCCTAGGGAGGCTAGGTTTGGCCCCCCTTGGTTATGCACAACGTTAGGCTCTGGGCAATGCCCCAATTTTTTTTTTGGGTGGTTTTTTCTATTTTTAGCGATTTTCTAAATTAATCCCGGATTAAGGGATTAGGGTTTTGGTAGCTATAAAATATCTAAAATATTGTATATATTGTATGTTGAATGATGAAATTAATACAATGAAGAGTTGAAAGGTGCAACACCAAGGAAGTTTGGTTTTTTTCTAGTTAAGGGTTTCTAATGTAAATCTCTATGTACTATGTGTATGAGCCATTGATTAATTTTTGTTTTTCTTAAGAATTGGTATGCATTGATTTAATTCACAGGTTTAAAACTTACATGTGGTATCAGAGCTCATTTTTGGCTTCAGGGGGACGCCTTTGTTACTGAGGGTTTGGCTCAGTCTTGAGAGATCAAGTTTAGCTTGGGTCTGTGATAAACCTGGGTTCAGTGGGAGATTTTGCAGTGGCAATTCAAGTGTAGAAAGAGGAATGACAATCTCTTCTAGAATCGAGATAGAGAAGTTCAACGGTAAAAACTTTGAGCTATGGAAGCTGAAGATGGAGGACCTTCTTGTAGACAAATAACAATGGATTGTTGTGGATCCTAGTACACAACCTATTGGTACACAATATACTAGCACACAATCTACTAGTACACAACCTACTAGTACACAAACTACTAGTACACAACCTACTGGTATGTCAAAGGAAGATTGGGAGAAGTTGGATAGAAGAGCAAGGAGTACTATTCGACTCTGCCTGACAGATTTGGTGTTGTTGAATGTATTGGAAGAATCTACAACCAAGGAACTATGGGATAAGTTAGGGAATTTGTATTAATCAAAGTCCCTGGTAAACAATTTGTTTCTTCGAAATAAGTTGTATCATATTAGGATGGAAGATGGAGATTTTGTGACAAAGCATCTAAATTCCTTTAATACTCTGGTAAGTCAACTTGTCTCTGTTAATATTACGATTGCAGAAGAAGATAAGTGTATTAATTTGTTATATTCTTTACCAGACTCTTGGGATAATATAGTTGTAGCAATTGGTAGTACCACTCAATTTACATTGAAGTATAAGGATGTATTTCCATCCTTGTTATCTAAAGAGATGAGGAGGAAAAGCATGGATAGTCAGAGCATAGATACTTTATTTGTAAGAGTTCATACCAAAGATAAGTATTCGGGTAAGTCCTCGAGGTGGGGGAGATCTAAAGCTAAAGGTAGATCTAAGTCTCTAGGAAAATATTTGAGGAAATGATGGAAGTGTGGTAAAACATGGCATTATAAGAAAGATTGCAAGTCTAGGAAGGTTGATAAACCAAAGGGATATGATAATACCTCTTTCATAGAGGCGAAAACCTCCATTGAAGAAGGAGGTGATGTTTACTTGGAATCTATAGGTACACATGCAAACCATGGTGTATGGTTGATCGAATCAAGTGAATCATATCAGATGACTCCTCACAAGGAGTGGTTCTGTGAATATGAAAAATATGATGGTGGTGATGTATTCCTAGGAGATGTCTCGACAACCAAAATGATGGGATGTGGAAGGGTTAAGTTGTTGCTAAAATATGGAAGGATTATAACTCTCTCTGGGTTTCTACACATTCCAAAAATAGCCAGGATCCTAATATCTATAAGAAAGATGGATGGTGCATGAATGGATACTTTATTGGGAAAGGGAACTTGAAAGATGGTGCAAGGAGAAATCGTGTTGATGAGGGAAGTTTGGTGTGGAACTCTGTACAAGTTGTTGGGAAGAACTTCTACTAATGGGTGTAATAGTTCTGTTGTCCCTGAGCAGAGAAATAAAGAAGACAAGACCAATACTATCCCGAGAAAGAAGACTATGCTGTGGCATCAAAGACTGGGGCATATTGGAGAAAAGGGCCTTCGAACACTACCCGATAAAGGTATGGTTGAAGGTATGTCTAATTTCACTCTGGATTTTTATTTATGTGAACATTGCATATATAGCAAACAAAATCGAGTAAGATTCCCATTTGGTGCTACAAGAGAAAAGGTGATCTTAGAGTTGATACATAGTGATGTGTTTGGACCTGTGCATGTTCCATCACTAGGTAAATATGTGTATTATGTTTCATTCATAGATGATTTCTCAAGTAACACTTGGATTTATTTTATTAGAAATAAATCTGAGGTATTCGATAAATTTAAAGAGTGTAAGGATCTCGTAGAAAATCACGCAGAGAAGAAAATAAAGGTATTGAGGACATATAATGGTGGAGAATTCTGTGGAAATGAGTTCAAAGAATTCTGTAAGAAGTGTGGTATAGAAAGGCATAAGACTACTCCATACACACCTCAACATAATGGAGTTGCAGAAAAGATGAACGAGACACTGATGGAAAAAGAAAGGAGCATGCTTAGTGGTTCTGAGTTAGGACAAGAATTATGGGTAGAGGTAGTGGGTACAACATGTCACCTGGTCAATCGATCACCCTCATCAATGTTGGATGATAAAACTCCACACTAGATATGGACCGGTAATAAACCATCTCCTGAACATGTCATAATGTTTGGTTGTGATGCTTATGTACATGTTCCAAAGGAAAATAAGAGTAAGAAGGATAATAAAGTTGAAAAGTGCATATTTATGGGTTATAAAGATGGTGTGAAAGGTTATAAGATTTGTAACCCATAAACTAAGAAGTTTGTTTATAGTCAGGATGTTGTTTTTAGAGAGGTGAAAGATGTTTCCAAATAGGAATTCCTACTTGGAAAGAAGAACCTGAGAAAATAGAGTTTGAGTTGGATGATGAAAAATCTGAATCAATTGAAGAAGATGAAGCATAAGAAGAAGAACCTCATACCCCAGTATTGAGGATATTAGTGAGGGAAAGAAGGAAAACATAAAGGTATAGTCCACCTAATTTTCATTCTAATTTTTCTTTATCTATTACTGATGATGATCCCAAAACTGTCAGGGAAGCAGTGAATTCAGAGGATAGTAAACTATGGAATAAGGCCATGGTTGAAGAAATGGGTGCCTTGGATAATAATGAGCCATGGGATATAGTTGAGTTTCCAGTTGAAAGAAAATATGTTGGTAGCAAATGGTTGTTTAAGAAGAAGTTTAATACAAAAGGAAAAGTGGAGAAATACAAAGCTCAATTAGTAGCAAAAGGTTATTCCCAAGTAGAGGGAATTGACTTTGGTGAGATTTTTTCTCATGTTGCCAAGTTAACTTCTATTAGATTTATTTTATCTATTGTTGCTACTTTTGATATTGAAGTGGAATAGATGGATGTGAAGAAAAAATTCCTACATGGGGATTTGGAAGAAGAAATATACATGAAGCATCCAAAAGGCTTTGTAGTGAAGGGAAATAAAGAGCTAGTTTGTAAGATAAAGAAGTCACTATATGGTTTGAAGCAATCACCTAGGATGTGGTACCGAAAGTTTGACACATTCATCCTTGGATTGGGATTTGTGAGAAGTAGGGCTGATCATTGTGTATATTCCAAGAAGGTTGGTAATCACTTCATTTATGTAGTGTTGTATGTAGATGACATTTTGTTGGTAGGAAATAACATGGATGTTATCAAGGAGGTGAAATTGCATTTATCCTCCAAATTTGAAATGAAGGATATCGGTGCTGCTAACTTCATTCTGGGAATGGAGATTAAAAGAGATCATGCAAACATGAAACTCTAGTTGAATAAGAGAAAATATGTTGAGACTATATTGCATAGGTTTAATATGCATGGAAGTAAACCGATCAAATTTCCTATTCCTATAGGTGTAAAGTTATCTTCATATCAATGTCTGAAGACATAGGAAGAAGAAGAGGACATGTCCCATGTTCTATATGCCAATGCAATTGGCAGTTTGATGTATGCAATGGTATGTACTAGACCAGACATTTCACATGTAGTGGGATTTTTGAGAAGGTATATGTCAAAACCAGGGAAGGAGCACTGGACATCAGTAAAGAGGGTCTTCAGGTATTTGCGTGGCACTACCAATTATGGACTGTGCTACCAAGGAAGACTAGGATTGGAAAGAGTGTTTGACATACATGGGTTTGTTGATGCATACTGGGTTGGAGATATGGATTGTAGAATATCTACATGTGGTTATGTGTTTAACCTATTTGGAGGAGAAATCGATTAGATGAGCAAAAGACAGGATGTAGTGGTACTCTCAACTATAGAAGCTGAATACATGACAACCACTCATGCAATCAAGGAAGCAATATGGTTACAAATATTGTGTTCATGTATTAGGTTGGTACAAAAAATAGTGAGATTAGATTGTGACAGTCAGAGTGCAATCTTCCTAGCAAAGAACCCTTCTTATCATTCAAAGACAAAACATATTGATGTTCAATATCACTTTGTGAGAGACATGGTTGAAGAAAAGAAGGTGTTGCTGGAAAAGGATGACACTTTGAAGAATTTTGCAGATCCATTGACAAATTCTATGATCACAGAGAAGTTCTCTCGATGTAGAGGAATAATGGGCATTGTTTCCTTGGATTGTTGATTATGTAATCCTGTGAACCCCTGTATGCAAAGAAAACAACAAGTGGGAGAATGATGGGTATGCATTATATTATTTTCATGTGTGTGTGTGTGTTGTAGGAAAATCTCCCTGTAGACAGGTAGATCGCCTCTAAGAGCTTGACCTTAACTCTAGATAGAAAATGCTTAACATGGACACTGACTTCCTTTCAAATCTATATAAACTAACACATGAGAAGGAAGGATGACAGAAGTACCTTTTATCGACGTTTGTCCCTGCACGCTCTGAGTTGCGCTCCAATACTTTTGCTCCTCGCTGAGTTCTGTGGACAAAACAAGATACGACCACTTCCTACTCTATTGATATTAGCTTGAAAACAGATCTATCAATTAATGATAAGTTCATGTGACATTAGACACGAACTAGAAAGAAACAGGCCAAGCGTGTCATATTGATGAGAATAACGACAACAGTACTTACAATTGTAGATGTGAATGCGACAGCTTCGTCAAGTCCCCTTTGTCTAACCCTTGCCTGAAAGCTCCACGACTTGGATAACAACAACTTCAATGATCAGTCTCCTTCGGCTGACTGTGAGTTTCCTCCAAGATCATAAGTTTCATATCTTTAGTTCTTCCCCCTTTCCACCATCGTAGAGCCTGTTTATATAGGTTAAAAGGAGCTTAACCTCTTGAGTTATATTTAGAACAAGTTGGGAACCTTCTCCTTAGATCAGGGATCTCTTGATGAAACCAAGAGTTCGAGCACAACTGCCTCCTAATCTCAAAATATCCTCCTCTTATTCTCCTCAACGGGCCAACTACTACCTTAGATTAGGCAGCGCTCCCTTAGAAGGGGCATCAGAGCGCTGTAGCGCTCCCTGGTAAGCTTTAGGGGAGCGCCAACGCTTTCAAGATGAGCAACGCTCCTTCAGAGGGGGCTGGGGAGCGTTATAATGCTCCCTGAAGCCTTGTAGGGGAGCACCAATGCTTCTAGGTCTGAAGTAGGGAAGCACTCTCCCTCAAAACCTCTGTTTCAGGGCTCTCTTCAGCTGTCAAGAGTTATTTGACTTCAGTAAACCAGTTCTCCTCGTTCAAATCAAGCATATGAGATGTTATAAGTGTCTCCTTAGTGTCGTCGACATGGCAGTATGTCTGAACATCATTTGCGACACTTGTGACCAACTTACGACACTTGCGAAAGTTGTAAGGAAGGTGCGACACTTATGACAATTGAGAGGGATATGCGCCACTTATCCAGCTGAGTAATTTTGATGTGTAACAGAATGCTTGCCAAAGTATGAAGTTAGAAGATGCCAATTGATAAATGAAATAATTTATAGATGTCCAAGCAAGGGTATAGACTCGGAGAACCTGACAGAAGATGCACACAAACATCCAACAAGTATCATGACATATTTCAAAATCCAAGGCAGGCATACCTATGCTTGGGTGATCAAGACTTGCAAGATATGGCCGCCATAAAATACACTGCGGATCCATAATCGTATTGATAAAAAGGTATAGCCATCGAAGATACAATGTGGATCTATACTCTGATGACTCAGACTGATCGTAGCCAAAAATAATACACAGTGGATCTACAAGATGACAAGACATAGCCACAACCAATACAAAGTGGATCTATGTAACAATGTATGTGTTCTTTGTCCAATGGAAATTCCTTCGCAGCTTGGGCGAAGCATATATTGAAGTGATCGCTCAACCCAGGGTCTTCTTACCAATCCTAATATGGTATGAATCTGACCATGTGAATAGATGTCATGAAGTTGAACATGGCAGAAACCACTTGATTATCGGTCAATGGTGTAAACCGTTAACAAGTGCGAGGGAGATCATCATTAATGTCAATGATTTCCAAGGTACCCTAGTACATTCCAGCGAATGTGAATAGAGGAGCTGAGTTCGAACATCCTTGGAATCATTCGATCAGGGGTCAATGATGTAAACCCACTGTCGAATGTGAGGAGGCCCGCCATTGAGGCATGCAGGTCCCAAAGTACTAACTAGTTTCTAAGCCTAATTCCCGGATAATGTGCTGGAGTCAATAGGAATAGACTTGTCGAGGGAGGGCCTTGATGTATCCCCCATCAATGACACGAAACAGACATGGAGATGTAATTGGTAGATAAAATGGACATGGACTGACACAGGTTTTGAGGCAAGATACTTGGGATGGCTGACTCTCGAGGCAGATACTTCCCTTGAACACTGAGGCACAATAGCAGAACATGATGTGGACAAAAACTATGCAATGGATACTGTGACTTGCGTCGGGTGACCCAAAGGAGTGAAAGGAACTCGGAGGATTGGCTCAGTGCAGAGGTTCAGCGAATTATGATGTGTGCAGATGACAAAGTGTCGTGTTCAAGGGCGACTCTAAGAAGTGCTGGATGATATTCTCAAGAGACTGCTTGGCTTGCTCCTTTCAATTTTTTCCCCCATCCAGATAGATGAGTACCTCTTTTTGATTTAATGAGCTCGAGGAGGATAACACATGCTCGATATAACTCAACTTCGATAAGTTCCTCTTCCTTTGTTTAATGAACCAGAAAAAGTAAGGGTTCGTTCCCATATGGGCCTGTCGATGTGTGCTTTAACGAGTCCAACGACAAAAAACTTGAAGGTTTTTCGGGATTATAGAGTTTGGAAAAACACTTAAAAGAGAACTCTCTCAGTTCCTTTTTTGTACAGTAGTCCAACAAGACCGAAAAAGGGTTAAATTATCGCTCGAAAGACGCCCTTTTTGACCTTTTAACGAGTGTGAAAGGAAGCAAGGTCACTTGACAATCTTTTCATATTTAGAGAGTCTAAAAAGGGTTTAAAGGAGACTCTAGGGGGGTTCCTTTTTTGTGTGTTCGTTTCCGTATGGGTCCGAAAAAGAGATAAAAGTTTATCTGGTTATGTTCTCATATTGTCGAGCTCGAGAACGAACTAAGACTATGCTCATAAATGCGACAAGGTGAATAATTCATTAGAATTGCCAGAAAACCTGCGATGCCAGAAACTACAAACTAGAGTTTAGTGAAGCCATCACATCATTAGAGAAACCCAAAAATGACCATACCTCATAAACAATGAAATTTTATAAATAACAATCGATTTGAAAATTCATTTACCATTTCATTTGCAAGGATTTTTGGAGTAGTGGAGAATCTCATTTTCAAGCAAATCTTGTTTTTCTTGTTGCTAGAGCTACGATTGATCATTTTGCTCACCGTTCGAACCAGGTAAGTGTTCATCCCTTGCTCTTTCAATTACATGGTTTTAGATTGGTTTTCATAGCATTATTTATTTTAAAACACAAAGCCCTAAGTCGCCCCTCTTTGGACCAAATCGACCTCTTCTAAAAAATTAATAAAATAGGGGGATTCTTTTACAAAAATGCGTTAGAGAAGGGTTGTTAGGATGTCTACACCCTTGCAATCGATTAGACTGGTCATTTTTAGTAAAATAACTCATAAAAATTCTCCCTAAATGCCCACGCAGCCCCGAAGTCATTTTGCATTTTTAAAACGTTTTTATCATTATTTGACAAATGTTAAAGGGTGTGGTGGTTAAAAAGAGTGAGTGGTTGCTTTTAGATGACATGGGCACTTTGTTTCATGTTTTAAAATGCTTTTGAAAATCACTGAAATTACAAAAACGTGAGGAATAACAAAATTCTTGATTTTTTTGTTTTGTAGGTATCTTCGGCAATCATGATTGAATGAAAAGAGAGGGAACATGAGATGGATAATTTAGCTTCTATACGGAGTCCTCGTACGTAGTCCGCTTTCTGAGCTTGTGGCTTGCTCAAGTTCTTCAAATTGCAAAAAATGAAGAGAGAGGTGTTATTACTTGAGCATATGATTGGCCTTTGGGATGTTGTAGAACAGGGATTCTGTATCGGCACACAACTTCTAACCATTGAGTTGGAAGATGTGTACTTTTTGACCGGCCTCTCAAAAAGAGGGGTCCCCATATCTTTCACTGGGCAGAGGGCATTACCTGAGCAGGTGGACGTGTATCTGGCACGCCACTGCGTCCCGGGAGCAAGTTTGGTAGGGGGAAAGATCCCTATCAAGGATATTCGAGATTTTCCCCTCCGGTCTATATTATTTGCTATCAAAAGCGTGACTGGAAGCACTAGCGCTCATATGGCATCGAGATCACAGGTGGCCTATGGTGTTCAGTGTTTGGAACCAACACTGTTCAACTGGAGTGCAGCGTTTCTTCGGAATGTGAAGGAATAGATCTCACGGTGTAGGACTGGTCAGAAGCAGTTCAGCTATGGATCATTTTTGGTCTCATTTTTTCTAGAGCACATCCCTCAGATGCAGCCTCAGATAGCACTGGTAGTACGACCAGTGGACGAACCTCGGATGGAGAGGTGGACTAGTCTGTCTCCAAGGCTAGTTTCGAAGTCAGAGTTCCACTTTACTGGTGATTTCTTTGCCTGGCTGAGATGGCAGTACCTCTGGATAGAGGACTTCCCTTATGCCGATGTAGACTTCCATGGGAGTATGGACTTGATTTTTCCCGCGGGGGAAGACTGGGACGAGTCAGGTAAGATACTAAGCCGTACCTTGTCTAGTTTCTTTGTTTTTTTAAGTTTTTGATGTATATGTATTTTTTTGGGTATGTAAAAGAGTTTTAACAGATGTTTTGTTTCCAACATGTAGACAAGGGAGCAGTGCGCCCAGTTGATATACCAGTACCAGGGCATCGTGGAGGTGCCCCAGTCGCAGCAGACCCAGCAGTACTGGTGGTGGGTCTCCGGGAGGTTGAGAGGAACCTCCAAGGCCTTACGATGGGTATCCCTCCTCTGCGGAGGGGGGATGTGCCTTTACATCTGCAACGACACACTGCAAGAGTACCAGAGAATATCAATTCTCTATTGAGGTGTGTAGTGCGTGCAGTAGTGTGTTACTCACAGCATAACGCAGTGTGGGGAGATTAGAGTCTCCCCGTGATCATGTTTTTTGTATGCCTTGTTAGGTGATGTTGTATGGGTGAACACACACAATATTGTGCTCTTCTACACACGTTTTTATGTAATACAAACATTTCAGTCACGCCATATATATATATATATATNATTTTTTACGATGCCAATGATTTGTACATGATGATGTCTGTGATGTGTTTTAATTTACATGTAATGTACAATTTTGCTTTCCTTGAATATTATATGTGGGCGAGATACCGATCCATGATATAATTAGCTAATGAATCTGAAACACTATTAAGTTCTCTCGGAATGTGTCTATATTCGATGTAATCGAACATTCGTTCGCGACGATGAACTTGCAAGTGTAGGCGTAGCAGGATAGGACTACGGATAGCATAGATACGGTTGAGTTGACAAACAACCAGTTGGGAGTCTAAGTAAATAATGATGCGAGAGATACCTAGAGAGGAAGCTTGGGTCAGTAGTCTAATGACAGCATGATATTCTGCCATATTGTTGGTTGCTGGTCCTAAACAAATGCCTCCTGAACTCACCACCTGGTCAAATTGGTAAATAACCCAAGCTGCTGAAGCAATGTTCTGGGTATGTCGTCTAGCACCATCCATGAACCCAAAAAAGATAGGAAAGGAGGACATCATCTGCGCATGAAAACACAGGCACAGTCATGAGTGACAACGGTAAAGACTCGAGCACGTGAAAGAAAATAGACACACCAAAACTAGATACAATAATGTACAAAGTACAAATGCTAGGCGATCTAGGCATAGTACTTTTTAAGGTAGAGCCCGTTTCAGGGCTCTCCTAGGGAAATTCCATCATGATCAACTAATTCGTAGGCACCTTTATGTAGGACACGTTTCACGATGTAGGGACCATGCCACATGGGTTCTAACTTTCCTGTACCCAATTTATCGTGAGCTTGGTCGTAAAAAAGGACTAAGTCTCCTTCCGTGAAAGTCCGAGGGTGAACGGATTTGTCATATTGACTTTTAATTCATTTTTGATGTGCCTCATTGGCGAGAGCAACATCGCGACGTGTTTCGTCCAGTTTGGAAAGATACAAAAATCATTATTCTTCAGCGGAAGTGTGAGGCAAGAGTTCTACTTTTAGTTTGAGTGATGGGATCTCACACTCGATCGGTAGGACGTCTTTAATGCCATAGACCAACTGGAAAGGAGTGAATCCAGTTGAAGTTTTCACAGAGGTGCGATAGGCACAGAGAGCGAATAACAATTGTAGATGCCACGATGTTTTGTTTTCCCCTACCATGCGTTGGATCATGGTCTTTAAGACTTTGTTGATAGCCTCAACTTGTCCGTTTGCTTAAGGGTAGTAAGGGGATGATTTTTCATGGAGAAAACCCAATTTGACATGTAACTCGCTCATCATTTGGTTTTTGAAGTGTGCACCATGGTCAGTGACAATGGCACGTGGTACACCAAAATGAGTTATGATGTGGTTGAAGAGGAATAGAGCTGCCGTTCGGCCATCATTCAGGAAGGTAGGCATAGCCTCAACCCATTTGGTGAAGTAGTCGATGGCAACGATGATGTAGCCGTGCCCCCTGGCTGAGGTAGGCTTACACTGCATGAAATCGATGCCCCATTTGGCAAAGGGGCCGATGGAAATAATAGGGTGCAGCGCCATAAGGTGGGTGCGTGCCTTCTTATTAAAGATTTGGTAGGGTGGGAATTTCTTGACAGCCTCGATACAATCTTTGAAAATCGAGGGCCAAAAGTAGCTGACACATAGGATTTTTTGGGCTGTGGCCATTCCGGAAAGGTGACCGCCACAGGAACCAAGGTGACAATCGTTCAAAATGCGTTCAACCTCCTCATGAGTCAAACATCGCCGAAGGATGGTGTCGATACCACGATGATACAAAGTGTCACCGAGGCTGATATAACGACGAGAGTGATGACGAATGCATTGACGCTCTTCGCGAGAGATTGGGCTGAAAATGTTGTGTTTGAAAGTAGAGGAGGATGTCTCTGTACCAAGGATCAGAGGTGCTGATGAGGAAGAGAGATTCATTGGGGAGAGAATCTCTAGGTTCGATGTTTTCATCGGCACGAGGTAGAGCACAGATGAGCTCGGCAAACACCAGGGATTTTTTGGCTTTAGCCTTTGTAAACTCAAGATCGAATTCTTGAAGAATAACGATCCATTTCGAATATTTTCCCCCAAGTACTTGATGTGTCAGGACGTGGTACATGGGGTTGGAGTCTGCGATTATCATGGTGGTGCATATTAAGATGTAGTGGTGAAACCTTTGGACAGCAATGACGGCTGCCAGAGCCAGTTTCTCAACATGTGAATATCTGAGTTTGGGTCCAGATAAAATCTTGCTCAGATAATAAATCACATGTTCTTCGTCGTTGGAGTCTTCTTGGACTAACACCATTGCGATGGTGGAAGTAGAAGCGACCAAGTAAAGGATATAATCCTTTGTATATTCAGGGGGATGTAACAAAGGTGCATGGGTCAAAGCGTGCTTGAGAGTGTCGAATGACCGTTGAGCTGAATTATCCCAGATGAAAGGGACGTTCTTTTGCAGTAACCGCATAAATCCTTTAGTGATCTCGACATAATTACAGATGAAACGACGAAGAAAGTTTGCTTTGCCTTGCAAACTTTGGAGTTGGGTTAAATTGGTGGGTGGAGGTAAGGATAAGATGGCCTTAATCTTTAAGGGGTCCACCCTAATCCCATCTTTGGAGACAATGAAACCGAGGAGTCGACTGGATTCGACAACGAAAATGCATTTGTGTGGGTTCAGATGAATACGGTAGAACCTACATCGCAGAAAAATTGCGCGTAAATGATCAATGTGATTGGATCGATTTAACGAATGTGCAGGGAAATCGTCGAGATACGGTTCTGCGATATGTTTGATGTCATGAAAAGAGTACAACATGGCTTGCTGGAAAGTGGCTTGAGCATTTTTAAGGCCAAAAGGTAGCTTTCGGTAGGTGAAAGTTCCCCAAGGGCAGATGAATGCTGTCTTGTGTTGATTGGTAGGCAAGATTTCAATTTGGTTATATCCAGAAAAGCCATCCATGAAAGAAAAGATTACACTCCCTGCGTAGTTATTGATAATTTGGTCGATGAAGGGCGTAGGGTAGTTGTCCTTAGGACAAGCTTTGTTGAGATCTCTATAGTCAACGCAAACACGGATGGTCCCTTGTTTCTTAGCAACCGGAATGAGGTTGGAGACCCATTCGGTTAAAGGGATGGGATAGATAAAGCCAAATTTTAGAAGTTTTTCAACTTCTGCCTTTATAGCTGCTATTTTCTTGGGATGAACCGGGCGAAGCTTTTGCCGAATCGGTTTCGCGTCATTGTAGGTTTTGATTTCATGTACGATGATCGAAGGATCGATCCCTGGCATTTCCTCATAACTCCATGTGAAGACATCGCGGAATTCCTTGAATAAAGCGGTGTAAGAGACCACTTCGTTGGGTGTGCAATTAGCACCAAGGTTGATGTTTTCCACGACACCTTCTTTGATTGAAATGTCAATCGTGACCGTAGTAGAGATGTTACCCATGTTCCCCTCAGAGAGAGTATCTTGTGTGAGGATAGGAGATTTCGGAGCTTCGGTAACATCACGGGGGAAGACAGATTGTATGTCTTGGATTTATTTCAAAGGTGGAAGAAAAGAGGATCGATGGTGGTTGTCATCCCAGGGAAGATCGTCAATGCTAATCATTTCCATGATAGATTCATCCAAAGGAAAAATATGGGAAATGTAATCAACGATAGATGATAGGGAATCTAACTAAGAGGGCATCGAATAAGTATCGGGTGCCAATGAATGTGAAGTATTCTAAGAGGGAGAGGCAGATTGGATAGCTACATATGCAGCCTCAGCTGGGCTAAGTGACATGGTGTCACTGATTGCATCGAATTCCAAAGGACTAGGCACAATCCAAGGGTTAGATGATTCCAAGGATTGATAAGGCAAAGTCGAGATCATATTGACGATGAAAATATGATGTGAAGTAGGTGGAAGTGGTGTAGGGAAAGTACCCATGAGGCTAGAATCTTTCAATAAGCCAACACCAACGCTTTCATACGTAACCGGGTGGTCTCCCAGAAAGGGAATGTTGTTGGTAGCAGGGATGCGAGCATCGGGTGTGCAGAAATCGAGCTGATCGATGGTAACAATTTTGCCTTGATGGGGGAATTGTACACATCGAAACACCGATGAGGGGACGACAGTCATCGCATAGAACCAACTTCTTCCAAGTAGTAGGTTGTAATCAAGGGGGGCATCGACCACCTCGACGTCAACAGTAACAGTTTTTCTGCCCAACTAAACGACTAAGGATTGTAATAATCCGTGAGGATGAAAACCTTGTCCATCAAAGGCACATAACATGGTAGAGGATTTTTTAAGGGCAGGTGATTTCAAACCTTTCCAACAGGCTAGAGACATGACACAGGTGGAGGCTCCCTCATCCAGGATAGTCCGGTGGATTTGTTGATTGTGAACAATCACATCGATTTGGAAAGCTAGCTGGTGGGAGAGTCGCGGTTGATGATCATCCAGATTAAACGTGATGTAGATTGATGACTCGAGATCGAAAGCGCCAATAGCGGCTAAGAGTGTTCTACGTTGGCTGGGACAGTGTTGTAGAACTTCCAAGGCAGACATGGCACACGGGGCTTGGGCCAAATCTTCTACGATGTTGTAGTTTTGGGCAGCCCGTGAATTAGGATTGAATGTAGATTTCTGGATGGTGCTCTTAGGAGGGCGTAGGATGGAGTCAAAAGAAGGTTTCTTGATCTGGAGTGGCCCGGATGGAGGGCTAACAGATGGAGGATTGACAGAGGATGGTAACGGGTCTGACGTAGAACCATTAGCGATATTCGACTTATTAGGTTTAACTGGCGTGTCATATGTCGTATAGCGGGTTGTTAGATTAACTCCGTTAAACATGTAAATGTGGGCACTTGTCGAGGCCTCATCATGGGGTTGGTTGGAACTGCCCCCCGACGTGGGGGTTTGTGCAACCAAAGATTGTTGCTGCGGAAAAGGCTGAGTGAGCACAGCGGGTTGTGAATTTACCTTGAAAAGTTTGGCCACTTCATCACGATGTGGGCAGTCTCGAGTGTAGTGATTGTCACCACAAATGAGACATGGGAATTTCGGTTTTCGTTGTGGTTGTTTTCTGGCAGTAGGGGTTTGCGGTTGGGTCTTGGGTTGTTTGTTTTTGTTGTTCTTCTTTGGTTTGTTTCTCACTTTCTTCTTGCCCCCAAGTTGTTGTGAAGGGGTTGACTGGACCGCATTCACATTAGAAACCTGAGTTTGAGGTGGGGTAGAAGAGGGTGCAGTTGGACTGGGAGCAGCCGTGGAAGTGGACCGCTGGATTGTTCCAGTAGACTGGGTAGTAGATTGAGTTTTGACGGAGCCAATAACTCCATCCGCATGCAAAGCAGTCGATGGTTTGGATGGATCGTTAGTGGAATGGGTAGCGTTCGATATCAACTCATATAGAGTACCAGATTGTGAATAGACTAAGTCTAAGTACTGAGCCCGGGTAATAATGATTTCGTGAACCATTCTGCTAACAATTGGTCAGGGATGACCGCTTTGATTAACCTTCGTCGTCGTCTCCATTCATGGATATGATCAGAGATATGTATGGAAGTTTTCTGATGAAGAGAGGTTAATAGTTCAGTACCCGTCTCGTATCGAATGGGTAGTTGGAAATGTGTGAGTAAGGACATGGCAAGGGAGTTGAAATCATGAAAGGATGCGCATGGTAATTCAATATACCATTTCGTTGCGGAACCCATGAGCGTTCGTTGGAAAAGATGCAAACAAATCGAATCGTCCATGAGGGAGTTGGATGAACACCACAAATGGAAGGTCATCACATGATTGTTTGGGTCTTCTCTGGGCTTTCCATCAAATTTTGGGATATCAGAAGGAGGTTTAGCTGGAATGGCTGGCCAAACCGGAGAATGATAAATGGGATCATTCGTTAACCGAGACAAGTCTGGAAGGTCCAGGGTGGCTAGAAAAGGTAGTTGTCGGTTAACCTATGGGTAATGCTGGTGTGGCAGAGGGACACCAGTGGGGCCCAACACTGGGTTATGTGGATAATTATAACTCGTGGGCCCTCTCATGTGAGGTTGGTTTTGACCAAGGTACATAGGATTTGAGATGTTTTGAGAAGTGTTTGTGAGCGGAGGATAACCAGATGGGTTTTGTGGATTATAGGGTGGGTTTGGAATTTGTTCATAAGGGGGTTGTTGCGGAGTCTGAACATTTTGTCTTGTGGAGGCATGCGGATTTCCTTGTAAAGGGACGCTCCACGGATTGGGTGCGGCGGACACATTTTGTCCTTGCGGTTGATAGTGTACTCTGGATTGAGGCTGCCCCCCAGTATTAGGGTTCCCTCCAGAGGCTGCCCGAGTGAGTTTGACCAATGTCTGCTTCAGGTATAGTGAGACTTCCCATCACCATCACCTTGTGTAAGACCCTAAAGATTATGGCCACTAAGGTTACCAATTTGCAGTCAGCCCCCGGGCGGGAACAATCGACAGTCCGATCCGAAAGTACGGGCAAGGTATCAAGCCCGAAATCAACTAAAAGGCTTCCACGCAGTAATTGTGGATTTACCTCAAAGTGATCCCCATAATACGATCCGACCACCAAAATCAGTTAAACCACAGAGGGTTAGTCCCCATAGCTCACCCGAATGCGACCTCGTGCGTAACCCCTGTGTGAGAGGGGGATCCTAGGCAGACTTATACGATAACTGGATTTGACTCTCCCTAACTCAGGATGCTACTGTTTGACTTGGAAAATTTGGAGAGTTATGCTCACAACCCTAATCCAAAGTACTAAGCCTAGTCTACTGTTGGTGGAGGATCCTAGAAAAGAAAAAGTTCTAGATAACTTTTAATTAGCGTTGATTTTTATGGCTGTTCTTTACGCAAAGGGGTGCATGGAAGTGAAACAAATGGAATTATGACTTAGACCCAAATAATGCATCAAATATGATAAGCAATCATTTCTTTTCGATGAATATCTATCTAAGGGAGAGAGAAAGTTCTTTTCACTAACAAGCACAAATACGGAGTGTCCTCAAACGATCCTTTTCTCAATCAAATCTTGATGTAATGCAACAACTTTTAAATGCCTTCTAATATGCACAATCAATCATAAATATTTTTTTTATTGTTTGCATATGAATGCCGATCAATTCAACACAATGCTTGTCTTGCTAATTATCTTTCTTGTATGAATGAAAATCAAACTAGCACAAGCAAAAGTCACACAAACGATACACCCTTCGTAGCAATCAAAAACGAAAAGCGAAAGAAAAGAAACGATTAAAGAGAAAAACAAACTTCACACCCAAAAGAAAAATTTGAAGAACAATGACCTTGACTGAAATTAAGATAAAGAGGTCTGTAGGCCTTTGATGACCTTCACTAGGGTTTTTACTCGGCTGATGAGGAGAGAAAAACAATGCATGGGTTTCAAATTTCACTCAATAGGAAAAACTCAATGAAAAAAGTGAAGAAGTCTACAAGATCCAACTAATGAGATGTTTATTCTTCAAAAAGAGAGATGTCAAGGCTGAAAGGGAAGAAACATTGACTCACAAGGTCACTCAGCAGAGGAGACATAGAGGCAAAACCTTAACAAAGCAATTCTGGAAGGTTTTTTGAGCCAAAGAGGGCTGGCGCTCTGTTTCCAAAGGCAAGGAGCGTTATAGCACTCTGTGCAAGAGTATGGGGGAGTGTTGGCACTCTGTTAACACTAGGACAGGGGCACCAGGGTCTAAAAACCCCAAAAATGTCAAAAAATAAAAAAAATGCAATTCAATTTCGACAATTATGTTGAGTGTGATGGGGTAAGGAGCCAATCAGCTCATGAAACTAATCAAAAGAGGATTGAACCAGGTTTGAAACAATCAAGGGATAGAACAAGGCCAATGAGGAGAAAAATCCAAACAAGAAGTTTCGATTTGAGGCTATCTCCCCAGTGGATTCGCCAGTTTCTGTTGTAGGAAAATCTCCCTGCGAATAGGTAGATCGCCTCTAAGAGCTTGACCTTAAATCTAGACAGAAAATTCTTAACATGGACACTGTCTTCCTTTAAAATCTATCTAAACTAACACATGAGAAGGAAGGATGACAGAAGTACCTTTTATCGACGTTTGTCCCTGCACGCTCCGAGTTGCGCTCCAATCCTTTTGCTCCTCGCTGAGTTCTGTGGACAAAACAAGATACGACCACTTCCTACTCTATTGATATTAGCTTGAAAACAGATCTATCAATTAATGATAAGTTCATGTGACATTAGACACGAACTAGAAAGAAACAGGCCAAGCGTGTCATATTGATGAGAATAACGACATCAATACTTACAATCGTAGATGCGAATGTGACAGCTTCGTCAAGTCCCCTTCGTCTAACCCTTTCCTGAAAGCTCCACGACCTGGATAATAGTAGCTTCATTGATCACTCTCCTTTGGCTGACTGTGAGTTTCCTCCAATATCATAATTTTCATATCTTTAGTTCTTCCCCCTTTCCACCATCATAGAGCCTTTTTATATAGGTTAAAAGGAGCTTAACCTCTTGAGTTATATTTAGAACAAGTTGGGAACCTTCTCCTTAGATCAGGGATCTCTTGATGAAACCAAGAATTCGAGCACAAATGCATCCTAATCTCGAAAGATCCTCCCCTTATTCTCCTCAACGGGCCAACTACTGCCTCAGATTAGGCAGCGCTCCCTTAGAAGGGGCATCATAGCGTTGTAGCACTCCCTGGTAAGATTTAGGGGAGTGCCAACACTTTCAAGATGAGCAACGCTCCTTCAGAGGGGGCTGGGGAACGTTATAACGCTCCCTGAATCCTTGTAGGGGAGCGCCAACGCTTCTAGGGCTGAAGTAGGGAAGCGCTCTCCCTCAAAACCTCTGTTTCAGGGCTCTCTTTAGGTGTCAAGAGTTATTTGACTTCAGTAAACCAATTCTCCTCCTTCAAATCAAACATATGAGATGTTATAATTGTCTCCTTAGTGTCATCGACATGGCATTATGTATGAACATCATTTGCAACACTTGTGACCAACTTACGACACTTGCGAAAGTTGTAAGGAAGGTGCGACACTTACGAAAATTGAGAGGGATATGCGACACTTATCCAGCTGAGTAATTTTGACATGTAACAGTGTGTGAGTGCATCAAATTCGACAACTGCATCTGACGATCCCAACTTCCTTCACTGTTTGTGTCATGTGCACCGGGTGCTTTCCTTGGGGGGTCCCAAGGGGGGCCATGTTACAAAAACATTGCATAAACCAAATATGAGTCCGTGAAGAATCTTCATTTTTTCTAGAAATTATCCATCTAGTGGGAAATATCATTTGATATCAACTCTACCCAATAATGTAATGTCCCTACTCAATTTATTTGGCATTTTTACTTAGTTTATGAATGTGGGCGTTTTGTCAAACAGTTCATTGCTGCAATGTTTATATGTGGTTTTTGGTGTAGTGGGTTTATATAAGTTTTGAAACCATTGAGATATTTTTAGACACATAAAATATGACAACAAAATTATGAAGATACTCAAGGTATATGCCAAAACTTATTATATAACAATGATGAGAAACAACAATACATTTGTCACTATCATAAACTATAACAACAAAAAAATGGACACAAATCTGACCTATGTATTAAGTAAATGGGTTGATTGTATGGTAAATACAATGTACAACAATCATATAAGGAAGAGACATGCATGTAGAGTGAAGTTTGTATGCAAAAAATAATAAATGAGAGTATAGTAGTCCCCCTTACAGCCAACTCGACCACCAAAGGAGAATACACAATATTTTCCCACAAATAATTGTCCAACATATATGAACTCAGCTTCTCAAGAATATGCAACACACTCTCCAAAAAACATATCCACAACCCTTATTCTCCTTCTTCTAGCAAAAAACAATATTTGTGAATGCAAACATTGTTTCCAAAGACCAATAAATCGGCCACATCGAATCACAATGAAGAAATATGAGTGATCTCTTCCCAATGACTAGCTAGGGTGGATAGTCTCACCACCTAAACCAATCTCCAAACTCTCTAGGGGCTTCATCCCAAGAGCCAAAGCCACGAGATCTCTCTCAAATCAATTTTAGAAAATAACATATGCATAATGAGAGGAAGGGCACCCTCATTCTCCTTTTATCTCTTCATTGACCCTTTTGGGACCCTTTTACCCTTTTAATCAAGTAAAGTGACTTTATAAACTTCAATTCACTTAAAACACCCCTTTTTATAAAAAAATTTAATGACAAAAAGTGATTAATTGGATTTTAAGACATTCCCGGATATCAGAAGTCATTTTCTCATCATCCCACCTTTATATATTCTCGTCCTGATTCCAACAAGATATTACACGAAGGTATCCCCTTATATCGTATGATCTAAATAATACCTTTAATGTATTTAGTTAAGGTATGCTCAATAATAACCTAAAATTATGAAAATCAAAGGAATACCATGGAACCAAGAGCAGACTGTGCGAAAATGATCTCGACGATGAAAGATGGTGAATGGACTAGCCTAGGCCCCATATAACTCCTCTAAAATGCCCAAACTCATAGTTAACCTCATTTTACTCCTCTAGCCAGGTTGACATAAACTCACAAGGTCACCTCTGACTACAGATCAGAGGAATCCAAAGATGGGGACATTAGAGTCCTCCCTTCCCAAATATTTCTTGTCTTCAAGCAATGCCATCTCAATCTAACACTCCATCAACTGACCCAAACTAAAAATGAAAATGATACAAGGGTCCCAAACCACCTTGGAAGATGTGAATCATCCTTCTCTCAATGTGTGTTCTGGAAAGGTGGAGACATAAGACGCCTCTTGAATATTGTCTCTAAGTAGAGAAAGTCAATACTACAATAACTTAATCAACCCCTCAAAGAACTTCTCTTCTAGGGAACTAATATCATGAAAACAAGAACTGAATCTCATCTCGGTGTCAACTACTAAACCGTCTAGTAGTAAAATCCTAGGGTCTCATGCTAACCTTAGAAATGGACCACCATGATGATGTTGTGACACTTGGATTCTAACTGTCTGAACATTGTTTCCATCCTGCATCCTCCTCTCTTGGAACTCCACACCGACATACTTGTAAGGGATTAACCTACCACCATGAATAGTAGTCGACATAGACATCCAAGTGAAGTCACGACTTGCAAATCCACTGTCAGAATCGATCTCGAATATTGGAAGAGGAAGTCTATCCTGATCACTGGTAATGACTCTAAGTTTCTCATGGACTCTAAACATCTCCCTAATGGATAACTCCATCATCTGTTCTTCCCCATAATATGAATAAATCACTAAGAAGTGTGTGAAATTTGACGACTGATCAATCGTTGTACACATACTATCTGCTCCCTACAACCTTGATAAACTTGTGATGCAATCTATCAACATGCTCTCCCACTCTCACTCGTAAATGGGCAAGGAATGCATCAACCTTTATAGATGACTTTTCTCTTACCTTCTATGTTGACAAATCGTACACTCTCCCATATCACCCAACATATCCTTCACAAATTCACTCCATGTGAACCTCTCTTGGACCTATTCGTAAGTGGTAAAGTCACTAAGGTCCCATGTGAGATTTTATGATGTGGAAAACCCTCTACTCATAGCACTGATTTTAAATGGGATAAAACAAGAACCCCCCTGACTGCCCCTGATAAGCTAGGAAATCATAAGTTGCAAAAACATGGTCAACCTCTCATAAGGAAACTTCTCCATGCAACCAATCCTAATCATCTCAAGAGTAAACTCCAGAAAGTGAAATTTTTCCATCTCATCTACATCAACTACCAAGTTGTCAAACACTGCAGTCCCCAAATCCCAAACTAATATCCGAGGGGAACCATCATGTCGACCTTGCACCCTTCTGATCGCCATGATGAAACTGCGCTCTACTCTCTTGGACCCCTAAGCTGAACTCACTATTCTAGATCATGTGTTGCCAAAGCATCCCAGTGAAGTCAAAGTATGCCATCTTGTGGATAGACTCAATCCTGGGTATCATGAGGGAAAAAATACCTCGTCCTATAAGACAAATATCAAAAACTCCTCTCACAATATCCTCACAAAGATGCAACTCCATCATTGAAACGACCCTGTCAATCATCCTAATCATTTGAAGCAGTATATCACTATGATGAATGTTAGTATCCCACCACCAAATTGGAATTCCTCTAGTCCCAGTGTCCACTGAAAACTCTGTGAACTGATCTAATAGAGTCAGGATCTCCTCCTGTGCACTCTGTGCACTAATCACATGGTCTAAATGAAATACCTCTTTCATGTCCACAATGCCCCTATCTCATCTAACTAACTCTGGTGATCCTCTTTTGTCCTGCTATGTAGCATGAGGACATCAATAAAAACAATATATTCCTTTGACATTGCTTGCAAGAATGGAAAGTGACTAGTGCATTAGTCAATCCCAAGGGCATGACCAAGAAATCATAATGAAGTTTGGAAGGAGACCTATGAGTATCCTTCTCCCTAGCCCGCATTTGATGATATCCCAGATGAAGATCGATCATCAAGGGACACGTTTCTCTATAAGTCTCGCCCATCCACTCATTGATCCTAGGTAACCTCAAATCAATTGTATGCTTGAGGACCCTTTTGGGAGGTCTCCCTGGAGGAAACTCCCCAAAACTCTATTGTACACTACCATGTGCCAATGAATACCATGCATACTACTACCTATCACCAGATCATCCTGTACCATCCTATATCTTGTAGGCGCTATTGTATCCATCACTCTATTGGTGTTGCTTGAATATGTATCCCAGAGCCTGCCCATGTCTATCATATACCTGTCCACTCAATCCATGGATGCATATACTTCCTTGCAGGTAGGTCCATAAGGGATGTGCTAAACTATGTCCTCTGTAGCTAAGCCTTAATCCTTTAGTGGGCTCTGCAAAATAAATGACTCATGATCCACACAATGCAAAATATGAGCATAGTCAAAAGCCTCTGTGCCATACCTCTCCTCAAGTAACTGCAAATATGAATGCTCCTCATGCGAAATCATCACAAGAGGATCCTCCCTCAAATCATCAGGGCCACTTATGCCCTTATGTGTCATGACTTCCAAAGATGATGGAATTTCTATTGTAAGCGATGAAGAGTGTGCCAAACTCAACTAGTAACAAAGCTCATCAACCTCCCTTTCCTTGTATTCAACGAACTTGAGAGAACAGTCAATGTCCCTGAAAAAATACAAGTAATATGATTTCATCTTCTCTAATGCTTCTTTGATTATGTGTAATTGAGCACTAGTGACCCCACCTACAACTCCTTTTTGTCTCTCCTCCATCTAGGTTTTCCAATTATGATCTTCAATGAACTTATGAGCACTATATACCCTTGTCAAAACTTGTACAATTTTCTCCTCTATGACCAATAATTGGTTCTCCAAATCACGTAATGCTAAGGGTGTTTGTTCAATTTCATGAACATGGTGTGGGTTGCCACACAATATATCTTCTGATTTTCTTTCACCTCCAAAATCAACCTCTCCTTTGTCATCCTCCATGCATGGCTTCTGAGAAGTTGGATCCATATCGCACAATTTTTTTTCAAATACCCATTCTTTGTCATATTTAGGTACAATCATGGCTTCATCATCATATGTATCATAGATAACATAAGGTCTTGAATCCTCATCATAATTAGGTGATAGCACACCCTCATCAAAACCAATTGGCTCACTAGATGATACCATGAAATCTCCAAAAGGTGGGATAGCGTCATGATCAAGAACCATTTCATCAAGGAAACTCTTCTCTCCACCAATCCTATCAAATATCATCTCTAAGTTAACATCAAAGAGACTTGTGTCCCCCATACCATCCACAACATTTTCTTATTCTTCCTTGTCTACCCAAATATCCTTTGTGTTCTCAGGTTCTAAGGCCTCATGAGATCCCACGTGCTCATTTGTAGGAGAATAAACTCTTGGAAGATCATTTTTTGTCATTGATGTCAACCCTAGTCATGGGTTTTGGACCGCAAGATTGATAAAGGTATTTGGTTGTTGTCATTGATGTCAACCCTAGTCATGGGTTTTGGACCGCAAGATTGATAAAGGTATTTGGATATGAAGGACAATGCACATGCATATACAACACCCATGAATGGATAGTATACATCATTTTGTTTCCGGTGGTATGTGGCATGTCACGCGGATCCTCATGGTTGAGGAGAAATGAATTTTTGAAGATGACAAAGTGAATTGAAGAAGGAAGTACATGTAGGCCCTGAAGATAATTAAAGAAAATAATTACAAAATAAGAAAGTGTCAAGTCAGCCCTAATGTTAAAAGGAAGTGAAATAAATGGTATAGATAAACATCATTATACATTCATTTTATACAAGTCGAATTTCAAAGGAAATAAGAAGAAAAGAAGGCTCGATTTCAAGGGAGGATGAAGTCTTTTGGTGATGTGTTCTAAGGTTTTGTATTTTTAGGTCATCTTGCAATTTTTTCTATAAATTTTTTTCTAGAACGATTCAGATGGTAAAATCTCTATTGTATTGAGAATACATATCAAGGTACCTCTGGTAAAAATTTCAGCTCTTGATTCACTATAATTATGGAGATACACTCTGTGGAAGATAGGGTTTGTGACCAGTCCTGAAGCTAGTCAATAAACATGTGTTCCGGGTAAAACAATCATAACTTCTTCATACAGAATCCAAATGAAGTGGGACCACTTCCATTGGAAAGAGTACAGACTTTAGTTTCTTGTGTGTGAGTTTCAGAATCAGATGTTAAATATTGAGCGTGGGACATGCTGTACCATTTGGGTCTTCTGAACAGACTAGAATTGAGTGAAGTCTACCATTCTTTCTATAACCTCTTTTTGGGGAGGATTCAAGGAGTGAAAATTGGAGGAGTTTCATAGAATACATTGAGTAATATTATCTACAGGATCAGAGTACTCCAATAATTGAAGAATTGCAGAAATTGAAGAAGTCTCATGAAGCATTAT
>ML831027.1:0-17682 GCA_009831015.1 Picea engelmannii | reverse complement strand
GTAGTAGAGCTTGGAAGAAAAAATGTAAAAGCAAAGAATGTTCTATTGGTTGAAGACTTGAATCATAATCTACTCAGTGTTAGTAAAATGTGTGATCAAGGATACACTCTTACGTTTGATTCCCGAAAATGTAAAATCAGAGAAAATAATTCAGGAAGATTGGTTGCAACTGCAACAAGAAGACCAAACAACATATACATCCTAGACATGAAGAAGAGAGAGAAGACATAAGCCACACAAAATGATTCTAAGGAAGAAAATGTCGCAAAGAATAAGGATGAAGTATTATTGAGTGCCACATATTTAGGGGGAGCAACCCTAAAGAAGAGAGTTACATTTTTCCATTAAACTCAGGGGGAGGAGCCCTAACCTTTTCCATTGATGTCAAAGGGGGAGAGAAATTGGGATCATGATGATAGGGGGAGCATGAGTGTTGCCATCAATGACAAAGGGGGAGATTGTTGGAAGATTGTTTGTTGTCATTGATGTCAACCCTAGTGACTGGCTCTTCCCCCCGTTGCCATGGCTTGATTCAAACTAGACCTTCATGTTGATTGTGGCTCCGGCATATCTCCAGGCACTCTACCTCTGCATTCACTTGATGAATCCAATGCCGCGTCAAAGGGGGCGGCCGCGCAGAGGCTCTCCATGGAAACCTCGTCGGCCTTCTGTCTCGCCCCCTGAGTCACCCTCCACTTACTCCTCTCAACCCCTCTAGCCTGAGCCAACTCCTCTTGCCTCCCCCACACTTCCTGTTTCCCAGTTTGATGGCTTAACCATCATTTCCAGACCACCGTGTTCCTCCTCACGACACCTTCTGGTCCCCCAATCTTCAGAACCGTCGAGTCTTCTCATGCACAAGCAGTTGGCTCCTCAAGGAATCCCATGGGGGTGCCACCTCCTTTTCGCCGGCCTAGAAACAATGAGAACCAATCTTCGGACTCATTCCTTGATATGCAGTTAAGAGAAAGTCTCACCATTATCTTTGGTTTGGTCTTCAAACTTCGTCAGGGGGTGGAGGACCTCCAATTTTGTCTACAGACCACGGATGGCAAAGTTGCAGCCCTCCTTCAAATCCTTTGCTCCCTCCAAGAGGCTTTTCCCCCGGACCCGACAGGTGTAGATTCAGCAGCGGAACCCCATGCAGAGACTAATGAGGGAAACACCCAGACGCGGAGATCCATAGGGAATGCGATGGAGCAAGCCAAGCATGAGGACGTGAACGTGGAGGAGGCCATAGGACAACAAGCACTGCAAGAAACATCGCCAGTTGCCAACAGAGATGAGAGCAACGTGGATGCTGGAATGTAGTGGGTAGGCCAAGTGACACTCGTCGAAGAGGAACCTTGGTCCGAGGTCGTTCATGCCACCTGACCAGGTTATTTTCCAAATGTTTAAGTCTATAGGGGTCCTTCAAGTTCCACTAGTTTTTCTTTGTTTAGCTGTTGTTCAGTTAGTTTGAGGTTGATACATTAGACGGTTAAAATACCTATGCTTGACTCGCCCAACTGGTTGGACTGGTTTCCCCTCTATTGGGGCAGTCCAGTAACTACAGTAGACTAATTTCTGTATTTTGTACCTCTAACTTGGTTTTTGAAGGCCTTTATATATAAAACTTCTTACTTACAAAATAAAATAAAATTATAGATGATGATCATGTTATAATAATGATCTTGTTATTCTATATATACTAGATGTTGTAGATTCTATTTTGATGGATATTTAATAAGTATAATGATGTTGTTCATTTGTATGAATGTAAGTTTCCCTAAAAAATTATTTATAAATGAAAATGTTATCCTATAAAATATTTCAAATGCATCTATATGACTAGCTTGCTGTATAATCATATAAGTTATTTAAGAGACATGATATATTTAACTAATTAAATTGAAAAAAAAACATATTAAATTAATAATTGTAAGAAAAAAAATAAGCATTATTGGAAGCAAGAAAGGAAGCAACAATGGAAGCCAAATTGGAAGCCACACTAGAACCCAAACCAGAAGCAAAACATGAAGCAAAACTAGATGTAAAACTGGAAGCCAACCAGATGCCAAACTAGAAACAAAATTGGAAGCCATATCAGAAGAAAAACTGGAAGCCAAAATGGAAGTCATATCAAAATAAAAACTAGAAGAAACACTTGGTGCTATTCCTGGTGCCCAACTAGAAGAAAAATTTGAAGCCATATCAGAAGCAAAAATGGACATATAACGGGACGCCAAAACATACGCAAAAATGGAAGAAAAATTGGAAGGCATATCAGAAGCAAAATTGGAAGCAACACTTGGCGCTATACCTGGTGCTAATCCTGTTGTTATTCCTAGTGTTAATCCTGGTGCTATTCCTGGCACTAAACTTGGCACTATTTCTGGAGATATTCCTGGCATTAAATCTGTCCCTAAATCTGATGCTAGTTTTTTTGCACTAAATCTGGCGCTAATTCCGACACTAAATCTGGCGCAATCATAAAAAGTTCATATTGCACCCAATTTTGCGCAAGAAAATGTGTTCGATTCATGGAGTAAAATACACTAAATTCCAACGCTATTTTAGACACTAATTGCATGTTCTGTTGTCAAGATGGTCACAAACCAAAGGAAGAAACGAGTATAAAACCAAATAACCACTTGGAAGTCAACATAGGAACTAAGTAAGATCCTAGAATGGTGAAGGTTGGAAAAAACACCCCTATAGAGGAAATAAAATAAATTATTAAATTACTAAGAGAGTATAGGGATGTTTTGGCTTTCACCTATGGTGAGATTAAGTTCTATACGGAATATGTAATTCAACATGTCATTCCTTTGAAGGAGGAATCTAAGCCCTTTATAAAAAATTTGAGACATATTAACCCCAAGTTAGCTCCTTTGGTCCAAAAGGAGTTACAAAAAATGCTAGCAGCTGGAATAATAGCCCAAACTAGACATTCTTCATGGTGTTCAAATTTGGTAGTAGCTAGAAAGAAGAATGGTGAAATCAGATTGTGTATAGATTTCATAAATTTGAACATTGCATGTACAAAAGATAACTATCCCCTCCCCAATATGGAAACATTATTACAAAGGGTAACAGGTTCTGGAATGATTTCAATGCTTGATGGGTTTTCAGGTTATAATCAGATCAGATTCAAGGAAGAAGATAGGCATAAAACTACTTTCACTACTCCATGGGGTACTTTTGAATATCTTAGAATTCCTTTTGTCTTGTCTAATGCTAGAGATACTTTTCAAAGAGCTATGGATTATGCCTTTAGAGGATTAATTGGAAAAATCATTGAAATCTATTAGAATGACTTAATAGTGTTTTCAAAGGATGGGAAGAGTCACATTAGTCATTTAAAACAAGTTTTTGAAAGATGTAGGGACTTTGGAATTTCTTTAAATCCGACCAAGTAAATTTTTCGGGTAACATAAGGGAATATTTTGGGCCACATAATCTCCAAATATGGGGTCAAGTTAGATCTAGAAAGAGTTGAAGCAATTGAAAAAGTCCCTTTTCCTATATCAAGGAAATCTCTCCAATCTTTCCTGGGCTAAACGAATTTTGTTCATAGATTCATTCCTAATTATGTAGAAATAGTAAAGCCAATCTATAAGTTTCTTAAGAAAGATGTTAAATTTGAATGGAATGATTAAAGCAAGAAATCTTTCAAAGAAATTAAAATTGCCATATCTAAAGATCTCGTCCTGATAAGCCTGGATTATTCCAAGGACGTTCAGATTTTCTCCTTTTCCTCTGAAGATACCATTGTTGGTGTATTGCTTCAGAAAAATAACCAAGGCCAATATCAACCCATTTCTTGCATGAGTAGGGACTTGCAAAATGCATAATTGAAATATCCCATGTTTGAAAAAATGACACATGCTTTGGTGAAATCCCTAAAACATTTCATAGTTTTCATTGGATACTCCAAGGTAATTGGATACGTTCCTAATTCAACAGTTAAGGATGTATTATATCAGTCAGAAGGAATATGCACAAGGGGAAGATGGATTGCTAAAATCCAAGAGTATGACTTAGACATCGAACCCACAAAATTAATCAAGGGGCAAGGTCTAGCTAAAATGTTGATTGAGGGAAATGAAAAGGCTTTGGGTATGATTTGTCAGAATGATGTTCCAGAGCATTCCCAAAACTTATTAAGGCTTCAACAAGTTGAGTGGTATATGGATATAATTTTGTATCTTAAAAACCTCACATTTCCAAGACATTTTGTGGGTCATAAGAAAATGGATTTAAGGTTAAAATCATATAAGTATGTCCTCACTAAATATGTGTTAGGATGGAGAAATCCTGATGGAATAATCCTTAGATGTGTTGTTGAAATTGCTGGATTTTGTGGTGGCCACTATGTAGCTAAAACAACTACTCATAAAATCCTTAGAGAAGGATATTATTGGCCCACCATTTTTTCATATGTCAATCAGTTTGTAAGAAAATGTGAGCCTTGTCAATTTTTCACTGGAAATCAAAAGTTAGCTTCCCTCCCTTTGCAACTAGTAGTGGTTGAAGCATCTTTTCAACAGTGGAATTTGGACTTCATAGGAAAATTCAAGGATAATTTGAGTAATGTTTATTCATGGGTCTTAACATCTACATATTACTTCATCAAATGGGTTGAATCCATCCCTACTAAATCAACAACTGAAAATTTTGTCATGGATTTTCTTGAAGACAAGATAATAACTAGATTTGGTGTGCCTTCAAAAATAGTAACAGATAATGCAAAGGCCTTTTGCTCAGCATAAATGCCCTCTTTCTGTTTCAAACATGGCATTATCTTATCACATGCATTAGATTATTATCCCCAAGGAAATGGTCAAGTTGAATCAAGTAATAAAAATCTAATGACCATAGTCAAGAAAATTGTTGGGGAAAACAAAAGGTCTTGGGATAGAAAAATCAAATATGCATTATGGGCAGATAGAATAACTAATAAGGTTGCAACAAGAAAGAGTCCATATTAATTGGTCTATGGTATGGATGTTATATTTCCAATACACCTTGAGCTTCCAGCATATGGTTTATTTCATGATTTTTCCACCGGAAAGGATGCAGTTCAAAATAGGATTAATCAAATAATTGAATTAGATGAAAACATAAGAAATGCTTATGATCATAATTGAAAAAATCAGGAAAAGGTTTAAAGGGAATTTGAAAAATTAGCAAGGAAGAGGGATTTCATAGTCGGTGATGCAATGTTGTTATGGGATAAATGCAAAGAAAAACATGGAAAGCATGACAAGTTTGACAATATGTGGTTGGGTCCATTTATGATCCGAGAAATAATAGGTCCTAATTATTTCCACCTCATCCATTTGGATGCTGAGCCCATGAATATTCCAAGGAATGGGCAACATCTCAAGCTATTTTTCAAATGATGAGAACCTTGGTGTCCAAAGGGGCACCCTTTGTAACGTATCTCTAACTTTTTTCCTTTGATTCTTTTAGTTTTTTATTTATTGTATAGTCATTTCTCTTTGTGATTATTGTCAATATCATTTCATTTCAATTATTGATTATTATTTTTATACATGTATTTATGTTGGATATTGGTGAGCACTTTGTTTTGTATATTATGAGGTTCTTGCATGCTCTCCTTCCAAAGAGATCGAACATACGTCCCCATGTGGAGCCAAATGTTGACCACCTATTTCGACTAGGGGGTCAACATCATATACCATGGAGATGTGTACGTAGTGGTACAACCAGTTTGAATACTTTTGGTTCAACAAGGCATTTTTTCTCCTGACACGTCTTTATATGTACTCAAAATGTTCGCTCCCCTGTGTGGGATAATTTTGTAATATGCTAGCATGCATCGATTTTTTTCTAGTTACCTAGGAATTTATCATTAGGTAAGTCCTTTCATTGAGTGTTTGTTTTCCTCGGGAAAATAATCTTGCTTAACTGTAGTTTTAATTATCCTTGAGATTTTCACTCACATAAATCCTCCAAAGTGGTGAAATGTGTTCTAATTATCGATCCCTATGGATGAATAAGGCTTGGAAGTTTTGTAAATTACCATTCTATACATCTCCTAGAGTCTTGCGCAATTCTATTATGTTTGGATAGGATTGTTTAAATAATTAAAATTCCCGCAAACTGGGGATTTTTAATTATTTTTGATGTAAAATGTAAAAAAATGGTCCTTGGGGTTTTTTTATAGGGGTATGATTACTCAAATAAAAAAAATTGTGAACCCCTACACCCCTGGACCATGTCTCAGCTCATTTGGACAAGTTTTTCTAGGCCATTGTCTATGAGGAGTCCAAGTCGGTAAAAAATCAGCGTGTAATTGGCTAAATTAAAAGTGAATAAAGTCATGGGAGAGAGTGGGAAGATGATTCCTAATGTATTTCATAAGTTGGGAAAGTTATTTTCCACTTAGAGGAACCCCCCTTGCTAAGACAACAACCACAAGTGACTGTCTCCTTAGAAGAGGGGAACCCCCCTTGCTCATAAACTCATGGGAAATAAAAAAATAATGTAAGAGGGACCAAAAAACTTTGGTTTTACCCCCCTTTGACCCTAACTACCTTTTATATGAGTGGGAAAGGTGTTTTCCCCCTTACCCACTCAACCCTCAACCCTCACCCACCTCCCTAACCCTAAAAGTGTGCCCCCCTTGAAGAGACACTCCCCCCTTGGATGTATGAAACTTGGAGCTCATCCAAGTGGGGTCTCTCCTCTTCCTCATCTATAAAATAAATTCTCTACTCCTCATTTCATCATCAATTCTTAGAGAAAGTCTATTATGCAAAAATTTCTCCCATTCTTCTCCCTCTCTCTCCCATTCTCTCATTGTAAATCTTGCTACAAGTATTTGTAGCATAATTTTGGAATAATAAAGGAAGCTTTGGAGGATCTATTGTGTGAATTGGGAGTCTTCTTGGTGTTCTTGTGAGGTAATATTGTGCATTTTATTTCTTGTATTTTTTTGCATTCACTAGTTTAACTTGTAGATCCAAGCAAAGTGTTTTGCTTGGGAATAATTAGTAGTAGTATTACTATTAGTTTTGTGGTAGTTTCTTTTAAGTCAAGAAAATTATTTTGCATGCTTTCTAGATGTTCTCACCTACTTGTGTCTTGTGTATAAAAAGATATACATATTTGTAGGTCACTAAAATATTGGAGGAGTGATTTTCAGAGTGGAAAACTCACTCATTCAATCGACCAAAGTTTCCATTATTTTCCTCTCATTGTATCCACCATTTTCTTCTCTTTCATAAGCATTCTTTTTCTCTAGAATAATCATATAAAACTCACTTTCATATTCATATTTCTCTATTTAAAATTATTTTTCATTGGGCTAAAATAATTTAACAACACTCTTGGTGTTTGTAGCATTTTCTAGCAAACATAGTTTGTTGATTTCTATGTAGATTTTCAACAACAAGGAGGAGGTGCTACTTGTTTTGAGCCCCCAAGGCACTCAAAAGGAATTCTAAAGTTGGGATATCAAATACCCCTTCATATTCTTATTCTAAAGCATTGTAAGCAACCCAAGATAGTCTCTTGGGTTTGCCTTCTCTCAAGTATATAAAAAATCTGATATTGTAATTTAGTTAGAATTATTTCCCACACCTTGCAAAGAGATTGGCTTAAGCCATCCTTGCAAAATCATAAAGTCTAGGCTTAAATTTGTTTTCTTGCATTTTTTTTATTACACCCACCTTGGACAAAAAAATAGGCTAGTCCTCCACCTGTGCCATTGTTGTGGGGTTTCTCTTTAGATTTCCAAGTCATTTTAATTCTTTTATTACACCCACCTTGCTCAAAACGGTAGGCTTGTCCTCCACTTGTGCTATTGTTGTGGGGTTGATTTTTCTTTCCAAAGTCATTTAAATTCCTTATTTACACCCACCTTGGCCAAAACGGTAGGCTTGTCATCCACTTGTTCCATTGTTGTGGGGTTTCTTTTTATTTCCAAGTCATTTAAATTATTGCAAAAGTAATCATATTTGTGCTTCACCTCTATCCTGTATTCCCTCCCCTTTCCACATAGTGGTTCCTGGGTAACTAAGAAAGGGAAAATGATTGAAGAGTATTTTAATTAGGCATCCAATTGTTATTTTTTCCACCACCAAAAAGGGTGACTTAGGAGGCTACAAGGGGTGTAAGTCGGGGACGAATTCATGGCACTATGTGTCCTCCTAACTTGAGTGCCCAAGAATTTTGGATTTGACATGTGGAGCTAGGGAAGGACCTTGCTTGTCCTTCTTCTTGAGCACCCAACAATTCCTTTTGGTTGAGGGGATAACATTTTGGGGTAGTCACATAGTTTAGGCTTGTATCTTACACATTTTAATCCCGTTAATCAAAGAGAGACTTAAAACATATAAAAATTAACCTACACACTGCATTCACAACATTTGCAATCTCAGTTTCAAGGCAATTTACTTTTCAAGTTTTGCATTCTCATTTTCAAAGAAATTTACTTTTCATATGTTTTAACCTTCCAAGCATTTTCAATTTCAAGTTATCTCTTTCATTGTGAATATTCACATAATTTGATGCATCATTGTTTATTGGGTTAATACTTTTCTTTATTCTTTTGGATATAGTTGTATAATCATTTAATTGTTCATTTCATTGTATATATATTTCATGTTGCATTTCAATTTGTAGATAATATTCATAATTGGTTTAAGTGCAAAGTAATTTCTTTTACTCATTGTGGATATCCCATAAAATCATTTACTTTTATATAATTTTAATTTGTTGTATCTCTCATTGACTCCATTTATTTATCTTTTGGCACTAGTCTTAACATTGTTTAGTGGATAAGGGGTGTGCTTGTCATTGAAAGTTTGCATTGCATTGAATGCTTGTCATGTGGGTTGGGTCTCCCTAGCCTAAGAACTAAAATTAAATCCTAGATCATCTAATCAACCTTAACATAGTTAAGTAGGGTATACCCCCCCTGGCTTCCCTAGGAGTGAGCCTAGACGGAAGAAGTCCAAATTGAGGTGACAATGGGTTTGGACTTAGGCTTGTGCCTCCAAGGACACACCAAGTGGGTTGGAGACTTCTCCACGTTAATAGGTGTGTATAAGGACATAAACACGGGTCACATTACTTAGGTGAACCCTGATAAACAAATGGGATGCTTGATGGACTGAGAGCAATGAAGGGGTACATTCCTTGGGTTGGACATATCAAGAGGAAGAGAGATGGTGGAAATCAGGATAGTTGTAGGAGAATTCTGGTGGTTTATGTATATGTTTTTGGTTGTAGTGACTATGTATATATATGTTTTGGGGCCATAACGCCTATGCATTTATGATTTTGGGGGGTGGAAGCATCTATGAATGGATTAAAGGACAAAGAGACTAGAATTGTAATTGTATGTATACTTAGTGGTGTTTTTCACTGAGAAAAATGCAAAAATAAAGGAGAGGGGAATGTAACATCCCCAGTTTTAATCCCCACAAATTATAATATAATTGTATAAATGTGATTTAGGCTAGTGAGACAATGTGTTGGGGATAAGAGCCTGTATTGGTTTAATGTGGCCAAAGGATGGATGCTATATTATGTGCATTGAAATACTTAATAAAAACAGTAATCGATAGTTGCGATACAAAATGAATGAAAGAATATGGAGGGATATGATTCCACAAGAGAGAGGGGGTCCAAGGGGGGAATTATTCATGGGTATTAATCCAAACCCACATTCCTGAAATTATTGTCTTTGCATATAACCTTATATTGTTGTTAACTGTTCCAAAAGCCAACAATTTAACTCATGTAAGAGGGTGGGTGTGAGGAGTCACATCCAATAGTTATCGGGGAGCATGAGATGAAGTAAAATCATCTTTGGGAAGAGTGAGAGTCAAGCAATAAAGAGAGAAGAAGGGAAATTCATATGGAGAATGAAACAAGTTTTTACATGCATATTTTGGACAACATGAGAGGATTTGAGTGTTGGTAATAGTCCCCACCATGTTGTGCTTAAAGAAAGCCATTATTGGGTTGTGTTTATGCTAGAAAAGAGGCCTATGTTCCTGCAAATCAGGTTGTGAGCCTGTAGTGCATTTTCTTGTTGAGGAAATGACTCAAGATCCTTGTGAAGGATGTTGTGAGAACTCTTGATGAAGTTGTGAGTTCCTAGAGTCCCCAGATGAGAGATTCCTAGCCAACCAAGTCCACTAGATTCCATGAAAAATGAATGGTATAGCCTGAGGGATTGTGAGTAGTGAAGGGGGTAAATTCCTTGGGTAGTGCAGACTATGGGGAAGAGAGAGTTGGAGGATTGGAATTGTTGTGGGAGTAGAAATTGGGTTTTGGGGATGTTGAGTGTGGAGAGTGGAAAGCCAATGGCTAAATATCATTTTGGACTCATAGCCTCATCTCGAGGGTGGCTTGTTGTTGACAGAAAACGAATAGCAGTGCCTATGGATGGGAGGTTCATCCTTTGTACACATCTAGTTGGTTAATTTTTAACAAATACGTGTTTATGTTATGTTATTATGTTATTCCACTATGTAAATGGTTTAGATGAATGTTATTCCACCAATATTTATGTGGAAACCCAAATGGGAGAAAACCACGAAATGATTTCTTCTATATATCAAGAATTCATTCATAGGAAGCACCAACTTCCAAATTCTATAGCTGCAACTGGAAGGAGGCTCCAAACCCCTATTCTTAGGATTCAACCTGAAGGAAGATACAACTCCCTAAATTCTCTATATCCAACTAGAAGGAGGCTATAACCCCCTGATTTCTCTAGCTCCAATTGGAAGGTGGCTACAACCACCTGGTTCTCAGGCTCCAACTCCACGATTCTCTGGATCCAAATGGAAGGAGGTTATAACCCCCTTTACTTGCCCTATCCTTCCGCCCTAAAATATAAATGCATACCACCTTTCACTACCATTGTCACTATCACTATCACTATCATTGTCACTATCACTGTCACTTCCATTGTCACTCTCACTATCACTTCCATTGTCACTATCACTTCCACTGTCACTATCACTGTCACTGTCATTGTCACTATCACATCAACCTGTCACTACCACTATCCAACTTGTCATTGTCTCATCCATGAAACCATATCCACTCTCATCTACTTGTACCTCAAGCCAATATCACCGAGAGAATATCTCAAACTATATGTTCAATATCACCAACACGTGCCTCTACCAAGCATGCACCAATATCATCAAAATACCATCACAAGATATGTGCATGTACCATACCATGTACCACAACCTATACCATCAACCATGTACCAACGATGTACAAAAACCATGTACCACAACCTATACCATCAACCATGTACCAACGATGTACAAAAACCATGTACCATATATCATATACCATGAAATGTGTCTCAACCATATGCTAAGAATATGTGCCAAATGTGTACCAAACATGTATATATATCACCAACAAGTGCCTCATACATATACCAAAATGTATCTCAAGCAATGTTCCCAATATCCAAGATGCTCCTCAAACCATGTGCCTCAACAATATACCATATCACTCATGATATGTCTCAATCATGCATTACACCATATCATAATCAACATGTAACCCTAAAAACATGCATATAAACATACTTGTAACTTTGTAACATATCTGGTGTATGTGATCTCAGACCTACATACCTTCCTCAATTTCAAAAACAAGAGAATAACATCTTCATCAAACTTTACCTTTATCTCACGCGGCTAGTTTTTGTATTAGTCACAAACCCTAACTTTCAACAAGTATAACTAGGTACCTATAATGAATAAAGGTCTTAAAATTGTAAACAATATTATTCAATATATTATCTTCAATTCCTCCATGTTTCACTACTTGGAACCTCCCAGAAAAGGATTTATAGCAAAAATGACATACCTTGCTGAATTCTATCTTAATCTAGAGATCACACTTGTAGAGGATGCCACACATGAAATATTTGATATCTGGATCTAAAAATTGTACACCACATACTAAGGAATATAATATATCCACTTCATTTGGTCTCACTAAATTTGGATCTTCTATGAAGACGTTTTGACCATTTTACCCAGAACACATGTTTGAGACTAGTTCCAGGACTATCCAAAAACCCTATCTTCCACAAAGTGTATCTCCCAAAATGCAACGAACCAGAAGCTGAAATTACTACCACATGTACATTGATATGTCATATCAATATACTATAGGTTTCTCTATATGAATCATTCTAGAAACAAAGTTATAATGAAAATGGTAAGATGACCTATAAATAAAATACCTTAGAACACATCCTCACAAGACTTCATCCTCCATTACAATTTTGTCCTTATTTACTTCATATTCCCTCTAAAAAATGCCTTATATATCCTTGGTTACCTCAAACAATAATCACTTGATCACTTAGATAGATATTCCATGAACTTGTGTGTATAAATCATGTGCTTATGTGAGACTTCTTGAGGTGTATTTATACTTTTTCTAAGTAACCTATTTCCTTAACTTTGGGACCTCTTTCATTAACTTTGGGGATTCTTGAACTTTATTGTTACAACCACTTTACCCTTTCATTCAATAATTTTAACCAACTAGGGGCTTCTTGACCATTCTTCGGGGATTCCAACTTCATAAATCATCTCATGTTCTATTTTTCCTTTCACTGCTTGCCTTTCCGTGACCAAATAATTCTGAGATGTTCTTCTTTAGGGGATTTCATTATTCCTTCTTCATTGAACCTTTAATGACTTCTACATAATTCTTAGGCTTATCTTCATTATTTCTTTCTGGTTCTTCAACTGATGATGTGGATGCTTCTCCCTCTTCAAAATTTGTGCTAAGCTTGATGACTTTGACTCTTGGTGCGACAAATTCTTCTTCAATATTCTCAACCTCTTCTTCTTTGTTCATCATCTGAAACTTCATGACTTCTTCAGTTCTCTTTGCTTCTTCAAGTTGGATCTTCAAAGAGATGATTTCTTCTTCAAGTTTTCTTTCTTGTTGACTGAACTTTGCTTCAAGATGATTTAAATCATCAGTTCTTTCCTTGAGATGATATGTCAATATCTTCTCTCTCTTTTCTTCTTCTTCCTTCTATGCTGCTATTTGGGCTTCCAAACACTGCTTCTGATCCTTTAGATTTTATTCAAACCATCTGGCTTCTTCTAGTTGACCTTTTACCAGCATGATCATCTGCTTGAACTCTTTGGAGTTTTGAGATTGTTATTTCTTCTTTAGTTCTTCCTGGAGTGACTTGTTCTTCTCTTTTTCCCTCTTTATAACTTCTATGGAACAAAAAAATTATTCACTGTAATTGAATTCTTCCTCTTTGAATTATTCTTCTTCTAAATCTGTCTGACATGATGAACATCTATCTTCTTATTCTGTCATGGGAGAAGAATATATATTATGTATCTTATGAAAATTTATCCGCTTTGTCCTTTGTTAAATCACATAGTCCTTCCATGATGAAATCCATTGCTATTTTGTTGTTCTTCTTCAATTCCTTCTTGGATGCAGTCTTAGTTTACTTTGTAGCATTGTATCTGGTCACAACTAATTGCCAAATATCATATCCATGTGTTTGCAAAAATGTTTTTTTCCTTGAGTTCCATCTCTCATGATCTATACCACTATGACCATCAAACATTGGTACTGCAACCATACTTCACTCCATGATCTACCTTCCAGTGGTTAAATGTTTCCATAAGGAACCTTATTTGATATCAATTGTTGGATTACTGAGAGGGGGGTGAATCAGTAATGAGCAATTATACCACTTTTAACCACAATATATATTATTTAACTTTACCAACAATGTTCAACAATTTATCCTCAATGTATCATCTATGATTTCATTCAATATATATATCATAAGAATGTAATCATAAGCAACATCACATCAACATCACATCAATAACACAATACACCAGTATTTACGTGGAAACCCAAATGGGAGAAAACCACAGAATGCTTTCTTATATATATCAATAATTCATCGATAGGAAGCACCAACTTCCAAATTATCCAGATGAAACTGGAAGGAATATCCAACCCCCTATTCTTAGGATCCAGCCTGAAGGAAGATACAACTCCTTGAATTATATGGATTCAACTAGAAGGAGGCTACAACCCTTTGAGTTCTTTGGCTTAAACTGGAAGGTGGCTACAACCACCTAGTTCTCAGGATCCAACCTAAAGGAAGCTTCAACTCCCTGTTTCTACGACTCCAAATGGAAGGAGGATACAACCCCCTTTCCTTGCCCCATCCTCTCGCCCTAAATATAAATGTAGACCAAATGTCACTGCCACTATCACTACCACTGTCACTGCCACTATTACTGTCACTGTCACTGCCACTGCCACTGTCACTGCCACTATCAATGTCACAGTCACTGTCACATCAAACTATCACTGTCCAACTTATCATAGTATCATCCACAAAACTAGATCCACTCTCATATATATGCACCTCATTCCAAGATCACCGAGAAGATACATCAAACTATATGCTCAACATCATGAACACATGCCTCTACCAAGCATGTACCAAGATCATCAACATACCATCACAATATATGTACATGTACCATATCATGTACCAAACTCATACCATGCATCAACCTGTACCATCAACCATGTACCAACCATGTACATCAACCATGTACCATGAAATGTGTCTCAACCATATACCATATCATATACAAAATACCATAAGATATCATCAATTAAATGCCTCAACCATATGCCAAGAATATGTTCCAAATGTGTACAAAGTGTGTGTATATATCACCAACAAGTGCCTCATACATATAGCAAAATGTATCTCAAACAATGTGCCCAATATCGAATATGCTCCTCAAACCATGTGCCTCAACAATATACCATATCACTCATGATATGTCTCAATCATGCCATACACCATAACATCAACAACATGTAACCCTAAAAACATACATATAAACATAACTGTAACTCTGTAACATACCCAGTGTATGTGATCCCAGACCTATAGACCTTCCTCAACTTCATCAACATGAGAATAACATCTTCATCAAACTTCACCTTTATCTCACAGGACTAGTTTTTGTATTAGTCACAAACCCTAAATTTTAACAAGTATAACTATGTACCTGTAATGAATAAAGGTCTTAAAATTGTACAAACTATTATTCAATATCTTCTCTACAATTCCACCAGGTTTCACTACTTGGAACCTCCTAGAAAATGAGTTATAGAAAAAATGGCATAGCTTTATGAATTTTGGCTTATTCTATATATTGAACTTGTAGAGGATTCCACATGCGGAATATTTGATATCTGGATATGAAAATTGCACATCACATACTAATGACTATAATATATCCAATGTATTTGGTCTCACTAAATTTTGATATTCTATGTAGTTACGACCGTTTTACCCGGAACACATGTTTGAGACTAGTTCCAGGACTAGCCAAAAACCATATCTTCCACATAGTGTATCTCTTAAAATACAACGACCCAGAATATGAAATGTATATCATAGTTACCTTGATATGTTATCTCAATATCCTCCAGGTTTCTCTATCTGAATCATTCTATAAATAAATTTATAGTGAATATGATAAGATGACCTGTAAATAACATACCTTAGAGCACATCCTCACAAGACTTCATCCTCCCTTGGAATTTCGGCCTTCTTTAATTCATGTTCCCTCTAAAAAATGCCTCATATATCCTTAGTTACCTCAGTGAAGAGTCACTTGATCACTTAGATAGATATTCAATGAAATTATGTGTGTAAATCATGTGCTTATGAGAGACTTCTTGAGGTGTATTTATACTTTTTCTAAGTAACCTCTTTCCTTAACTTTAGAACCTCTTTCCTTAACTTTAGAGCTTTTTAAAATTTCTCATTACAACCACTTTACCCTTTCATTAAAGACTTGTAACCAACTAGGGGCTTCTTGACCATTCTTCAGGGCTTCCAACTTCACAAAGCCATATCTTCCTAACCGTGAGGAACCACGTGGTGTTCCACATATCACTGGAAATGACACGATGAGTAATATCCATCTTTAAGTGTATTACCTACATTTATATTTTCCTTCATGCAGAAAAACCTCATTCAACTTCGTGTACCATAACCACACCTCTGAGGCTTCATGTATACTTCATCAAATGTATCCATCACATCCGCTAACATCAACTAACTCACAATCAATCTCGATCATACATATAATAAACAATTGTCTAAATATTGTGTCCACATCTCTGGGGCTTCCAGAATTCTCCAAGGGTTGACATCAATCTCTAAGGGTTGACATCAATCTCCAAGATCAGTATCCAAGGGTTGACATCAATGACAACCAACTGTCCAAACCAATTTTCCAACCATTATAATGTTTCAATCCATGCCTTAATATATGTCCCTGTACCCAAATATTATTCTTCATCTTTATTGGCCCAACCAACATTTGGGATGGGGTTGGGAGAGAACTACACACAAATATGGAGGTACAAAGTGGGTATATGCATGAATTAGATAAATTGGTCCATGATAATGATGAGTTTGTTGAAGTACAAATCGAATTGAGTAGGTGCATCAGTGAACATGGAGATTTTCTAATATGGATGCAGCTAAAGGTCAAGATAGGTTGTATCCTATCAAATGGTGGAATATGTATGGCACCTATATCACACATTTGAATAAATTAGCGATATAGGCTATGAACACTTATTCTACGAAGAGGTGTTGGGGAACCTATATCTTCATCCAAAATGTGAACCAAAACAACCTAAATGTAGATTAGGAAAAAATATTGGTCTATGTGTACTATAAATAAAAGTTGTTGTCCAATTATTGTGAGTCAATGATGAATGATATTACATACATGACTTGGGACAAAAATATAGTGGAGGCTAATCTAGAGGAAGAATCCATATATTTAGAGTGCTTGGAGAATGAAATTTCAGTTGATGATCATGCAATGAGATTCCACCCCCATTCACCACCATTGTTGCAATGTACCAACTCCCTTGTTGGGAAACGTTATGAATAAAAATTACTAATTATAACTCTAATACCAATTTAAATGCAAAAAAATACAAAATAGATAGTATGGCATGCAAGATTGTGTAAATATCTACAATGATTAAAAACATGAATGCAATTGATTTAAACATGCACAACAACAATTAAACACACACAACAACATTCAATCACATAAAACACAGATTCAAATATAGAATTTTCACACATTATATAACATTAAAGAACAAAAAACACATAATGAAATGCATAACAATTAAATTCAACATTCATAAACACAGATTCAAATGCGACATTTAAACACAAGAAGTAACATCAAATAAGATAAAACTATGAGTGAAATGCATAGCATTTAAGCTTAGCATTCAACAAAAATAAACATAGTGAATATGAGCATTGATCTTTGTAAATATGCAACTAGCTATAGAGGATGAGAGCTCCACCCAACCGTAGACTCGTTTCTCCAGTTCTTAGCAGCAAGTCACCCCTCACAACAACAACTAAAGAAATCCAAAAGAAAGGGTGTCTCCTAAAGGTGGCTAGTGTCCACTCACAACAACTAAATTCCAACAACCATTCCAATACACCAGATCTCTTTCCCTTCAACCTGCACAACCCAAGGAATGAGATACCCTTCTCTCCCAGATAGTCCCTTGGGATATCCCACTTCCCTCGAGGGCTCTGGT
>ML831025.1:135626-146440 GCA_009831015.1 Picea engelmannii | reverse complement strand
TCCAAAAACCAAATATCATTAGTATTTTCCTGAGTGACATTACAGGTCATAAACATAGGATTTTGATCAAGCTCAGACTCATTTGTGATATGTGCAGAGTGCTTTCCACCATCTTCCTGTTTCTTCCAACATTTATTAGCAAAATGCCCAAACTTCTTACAATAATAACATTGTACTTTAGTTTTATCATACCTCTGATTTTCTTGCTGCCAATTTTTGCTGCTACTCCCTCTTAAAGTAGGAGGATTCTGCTAGAACTTCTGCTCAGACTTTGATTCAGCTCTGTTGTCCCTTCGACCAGAAAATCAACCTCCTATTCCACGAGTATGAAACCTTCCTCTTCCTCTGCCTCTGGTAACATGCAATTGGGATTTGAAAGCATGCTCCATGGATCCTTCTTCATATCTAGATATCCTAGATTCATGAGCAACAAGAGAACCAGTTAATTCATCAATTTGCATTAGACTTAAATCCTTAAATTCCTTAATGGGTACCACAATAGGTTCAAACTTATTGGGCAAACTTCTCAGCACTTTCTCAATAACTCTTTTATTCTCAACATAATCTCCATGCTCATTGAGCTGGTTTACAACACTCATTACTTGAGTCATGAAAGTATCAACACTTTCATTATCCTTCATCTTTAGATTTTTGAAATCCCTTCTCAAGTTCTGCAACTTAACTGTATTCACCTTGGAAACACCTTCATAACAGGTTTCAATAATATCTCAAGCCATCTTCGAATATGTAGCACTAGAAATATTCATAAAAATGGATTCATTTAATCCTTGCTGGATTAATCCAAGAGCTTTGTTATGCTTCTTCCTATTTTCCTTCAGCAAAACACGGTCAGCATTAGACAGAGCCAATTCTATTGCATCATCAGCTGGCTTAGCATAACCATCAATAACATAAGTCCACAAATCCCGAGAATGAAAAATAATCCTCATTCTAATATACCAAGAATCATATGACTTCTCACTCACGAGGGGAACCTGAACCTTAGAAGAACTACTACCAGACGCAACCATTTATAAAAAATCAAAAGATATCAAATAAGCCTTCATGCAGGAAAATCAGAAAGTGAAATTGGGTACCAACTGGAATTATCTATACTGAAATGAGCAACTGACAGGATGCTCTACATGATAGACTGGCAGCTCTGATACCAAATGTGAAAAAACAGAGGTCAATCAAAGGGTCGGGTTTCGACGATTACAAATGTTGGACACAAAACCAATTCGTAATGATATTTGCTGATTCGCGAAATGCAAATAGGATGTGGGCCCAGGCAAGTTGGAGTTCGGGGTTTTCTAACCCCCGATGCAAAAACAAAAATAAAATTATAATTGCCGAATTGCGAAATGGTTTCAGCACTTACGAACACCTAACACAAAAATCAAAACAATTATTGTCGAAATGCGAAACAAGGCTTGTTTGAATTTGGGGTTCAGCATTTACTAATACCCAACGTAAAAACAAAACAACTACACCTGAAATGCAAAATGCGATCACGCTTTGGGCCCACAACTTTGGGTTCAGATTTTTTGGAAACACAATAACTCCGCACACTTTTAAACAAATAAACTCCGAATAAATTTGGGACCGGGAATATGTAAAATCAAATAATTACTGCATTACTGCGTTAAATCAAATTGAAATCAATAAATCATACAAGTTTACAAACCTAGTAAAATAGAGTGTAAATGGAGAGAACATCTCCGAATACAAATAACAAATTATCTTCAAAATGCTTTCAAGCTATGTATATCTAAAATTACAATTTTGACTCTGGTATTTAAAACACTAACAAAATGCCCCTTCGATCTTCTAAAAGGGTTAATCAATGGAGATGATGTTGTCTTGTTGCCTTCAAAGGTTAATTCGGCCACTGTTTAAGCAATGTAAAACAAAATTAGTGATCTGTGCTTAAACCTCGAGTCTTGAAGGGTCAACCCACCGATTCACCGTTTGCACGAGGGCAGTGAAATGATTACTTTCTGACAAATCCAACACACAGTCAGATGGATTGTGGTTAGCAGTGATGATTAGCAGGGTGATATTATGGCCCGGGTATAGTTTGTATTCTATTAATGTATCTTCAACATCTATACGAGAGCAAGTGCAACATAAAGGAGAAGTACCATTTTTTCAGAGTGGTCAAGATATTTTGGTGAAAACAATGATTAAAGCACCCACCCTTGGCCAATTAGCCTTCTAATTCATAGACCAATTATCCATTAGATAAATCGATTTAAAAATAACACCAAAATAAATAAAAAATTGATTTTCCAAAGTTAAACTTCAGAATATTACTAAATTTTTTTAATGTCTAAACTAATAGCAAGTCAATGCTAACCTAATTATATATACCTGAGCTGTCGCAGGTATAATGTTAAGTAAAAAGTCATTTCTATTACATTTAGTAAATTACATCAAATATTAATATGTTTGTTGTTTTTTTTCCACAGAAATTTCATATTATATTTATATAAAAATATTTGTTCTCTTAGCAGTGATACAGTAGATAATCTTGAATTTTAATGAACTGGTCCCCAAAAAATTTCAGAGAGATTATCTAAATCATCACTAAAAAGTCATAAATGAACATTTATCAAAAAATGAACAATTACCCAATAACATTAAAACTATGATAACACTCCCTATTGTCATCTAATATAAGTTTAAAGACAAAGTGGGACCCTCATGGTTGTCTTCCCATAGATTGTATGCTATGTTCCATGGTTGTTTTTGAAGAGCCTATTTTGATAAAAATTCATCCTCTTTGTTATCTTCTCTGAAAATATGGGAAAAGAATATAGTCCTGGAGAGCTTGATGAGATCTGAAATCCTATCCTTCCAACAATCTAATGTGACAACTTGTAAAGTGCCTTCCCTGTCGACCCAATCAATGACTATTTTAGAGTCTCCAAGTACTACTAAGTCTGTGATTGAAAGTTGAGATGCAACTGTTAATGAAGCCCAAACCCCTAGAAGTTCATTCCTCGTATTTATTCCTTGACCACAATTTAAAGACCATTTGTAGGTTAAAATTTCATTGATCTTTATCACCCCACCTGCACCACTTTGATGGCCATTTTGTTGGGCTTCCCCATCCAACCACTCAATAATTTTATGTTCACTTAGAGCATAACATGTGGTTCTTGGGATTTGAACTTTTTCCTTTTCTTTGGATCTGTCCACAACTCCTAAATATTGGTAAACCACCTTGTGTATGGAGGGATTCTCAGACTTGAAGATGGTTTTGTTTCGTTCTAATGAGATATACCAACAAATATAGGTTGGCAAGGTTGGATATAAAAGATTATGAACATTCCAATTTTCAAATAACACTCATTCACCGATAAACAATTCCACCATGAAGAGAGAGTTGCAACCTTTTTAATTCTATCCCACAGTGTAATGGTGAATGGACAATTTACCAACAGTTTATCGATTTTTGTTGAGTAGGTGGCAATAAACTAGCCCAACCCATCCTTTATTTTGAAGGTTTTTCCAAGTGATAATTGTGTTTTCCACTGCAAGGAAAACATAGAGTTTACTTTTTTGTGGACAGACCCATAACCACAGTTTTTTCCTAGAGCCTCCAATTATTTTTTTCCAAAGTTTTGTAGCTATGGAATTACATACATTTTTAACTATAAGATTACTTGAGTGGTCACCTCCCATCCTCTTTAGCTCATCGGGTCTATCCATTAGTTGTATCCTTAATCCAATGTAATGTCCCCACTTTGGGACATCATCACAGTGCAGAGGTTTATGATGACCAGAGTAGCCAGATGGATGTTATAGTGAGTAGAGGGATATTGAGAGGCATTGTGGGGTCCATCATGCATTTCTCATCATATTCCATCATTATGAGCCATTCTTCACAAGTTGGATTTGGTTCCATTACATTTCGACGATTTCCGTGATTTTGACTATTTTGAGCTATAAGCTAATTGAATTCATTGAAGAGGGCATTTTAGGCACATTACTTAGAGGAACCTCTCAGTGTAATAGATCATTGGAATCAGGAGAAGCAACACTATAGGATGGGATGGAAAAAACTGACATTTAGTGTCCAGGGAAGCCACAAGGAGAGATAAGGTGTTTTTCAGTGGTAAAAAGGTTAATTAATTAATTAAATTTATTTAATTAATTAATTAAATATTAATAAAATGAAAGTCACTTTGGAGGGATAAGGAGAGAAAAAATTATATAGGAAAGGCAAGGGCCTCTTCTCATTCATTCATGTATGATCATATTTTCATATCTGGCTTCTAGCTAGTAAGCCAACATTGGGGGTTTTGAGGGTTTTGACTTAACAAACCCTAGAGGATGATTCAGTGGTGAAGGATTCCACCTAGATTGTCCCAAGCTTGGTCTAGGAGATGAAATATGCTCCCACACCATTCTAGTTCCATATCTACTGGAGGATTCCACATCGGTTACTTGTGCAGATAGAGAGAGGGAAGACGAGTTGGGGGTTTCCAGGAAGGTGGGGCACACCATTCTTGGAGAGAGATTTATTGTAGGTGATTGGGAGGGATTTTAGAGATTCTATCACCTGGGTATTTATTGCAGAGATTTGGACATCAGATATAGTCCATTCTTGAGGAGTTGCCACAACTAGATCATTATCTACAGGTTCAGATGGCTTTGGGAGAGAGAGGACGATTTAGTGATTCAATGATTTGCAGATCTAGGAGGTTATACCTCATAGCTGACCTTCAAAATTTTTACAGGGATTTTTGATTGCCTGATCTATAATTTTGGAGAGTTTCAGGAGGTTTGGAGGCCTCATTCACCTAGGACGAATTATCCAGGGTTTTAGGCATCCAGGGGGGTACACCATTTAGTGGAGGAGTTTCGATCCACAAGGTTTGAGAGTGAATTTGGAAATTTGGGCACCTGGGTTGTCCTTACAGTTGACCGATCTATCAGTTGGCATATTTCTTGGGGCGAGTGGACACTTTTGGTGGTAGGGATGAATTGTTGAGGAACTTCAGCTATCCAGCAGGGCGTGGCACCTTCCTGCTAGGGGGTTTAGCATTCTTACGACCCATATCTACTTGTATTCAATATTCATTGTACATCAAGCCTTTGGAGTCTTATTGTAGTCTTCTATTGGAGCATTTTGTAGCATCTCTATTGTCTATCTTCTTGGCCATCTATTGAGCATTCCATATCGACATCTTCATTGTAGCAGGTTTCTCTATTTCATGAATAAAAGTAGTTTTGAATTTTTTTTTCTTGTATATCATATTGTGTATGGTTGACGTATGTTCCATGGTTGTATCTTCTTGTTATTTGTTACAACACACATATAAACACATCAGTAAAACCCTAAACGTAACTATAAGAAAAGTGTTTGACAAAATACCACAACCAGAAAAAGATTTTAAAGACACCCAAAATCGTGATGATCTTTGCATAATGGCTTGGGGTCATTACAGTGGTATCCGCGATTAGACTCTTGCCAGCCTGAGGGATCTTCCATAAGGAAATATGGGGTCTATAGATTTTATTAGAGAAGAGGTGAGTTTTGAAAGGGAATATCATGCACTTTGTGAGAGTCTTGGGCTTCTAATAACACTCCAAAAGTTTATATCCATGAAAAATCCCAGTTGGAGCCAAGATGAGGTGACATATTGGACCAGCATAGTAGAGGGAAACAAAGCTATAGCAACGAGATGGAAGGAAGCACAGAGAAACCCCACACCCATTAGGAGCACACAACTTTTCTACAGTTGCAAGGTGCCTTGGGAACTAGATCATAGGCGTAGGCATAAGGGTAAGAAGCATATCATTGAGGTGCATTATGACAATGATGATGAGGATTTGAAGCAGTCTGATGATGATAGTGACTCTTGCAAAGAGGCTAGTGATAATGACTCTTGCACAGAGGCTGATGATTCTATTATCCTTGAGGAGGATGATGACCCTTGTATAGTGGATAGACAGTTGTGAGGACCGGATGATAGTACCAGTACCTCAGCAGGCATATCACATGGTTTTGATGACCTTACGCCCCAATAGAGTGGTGAAAATAGTGAGGAATCACATGTGTTATCACCTACAAATGACCAACCTCCTATGGTCTATGACACATTTGTCGTCTTTTCAGACATCCATGATAACCACGTCACAGGAGGATACCGACGGCATGTCATATATAATGGAGGAGCCTTGTGTGAGGGACATACACAATGGATGCATGGATCCACAGATCCAGAAGGATACATAGGACATGCAGGTAGTTGATCCTACACTTACAGATCAACATGAGAATATTGAGTCACATCTTTTAGAGAGTCCATTAGTTGAGTAGATTGTGGAGACTAATAGGGTGATGGAGAACTTACTTCCAGGATCAGTCTGCATTGATGAGGATGCACTCTTTAGCAATTAGGATGACCATAGCACGTGTCTGGATACATCTACATGGGATCCAGGTGCATATGATAGTAACAGGGTGAGTTCACAGGAGGATACAGCTACTCATACAGGATACAGTGTGATGCGGAGGGAGATAGCACCTACTGATGGGGTGTAGTGGCAGACAGGAGGACCCAACAACACAGTATACAGTGGGTAGTTCAACATGTTATCTTATGCAAAGAGTGTTTTTGGGGACTCCAGAGTTGCTACTAGCAGGAGTGACAGTAGTAGTGAGGGATATGAGGTGGAACCTCAACATAACCATGATCATGAGCCACACCACTTAGCAACACAATTGAGAGTCAGTGAAGCTATGATCATGGCAGCCACTAGGCGTAGTGATGACATGCATGAGTTGATGGAAAAAAATTTCTAGAGAGCATCAATGACACATGGTAGTTCAGATGAGGGAATTACCATGGATGATTTTCATACTCTCAAGGAGAGAGTATCTGTGATGAGGATCGACTACCAGCAGTTGTTTACTGACAGGGACTACCTATTGAGGATTGGTGATATGTATCATGAGGCTCTGAGGGAGCAGGATTTGGAGATGGACCAACTCACTTAGGAGTTGGAGAAAACTTGAGGATTCTTGAGAGGCACACAAAAAACCTTTCAATAATAAGAGTCTAGATTAGATGAGTCGCTTGAGGAGATTCGTCAGAGACCCGCTTTATCTGTCTTAGTGGACATTCAGATGTATCAATCAGTCACATTGATAGAGGATGTTGGTGATCTAGAAGAGGAGCACCAGTTGATGGAGAACACTTCCATTTGTGTTCTGAGAGCAACCGACCTCCATGTAGAGGTTGATCCAACAGTATGCCTAGGATCTATGATCTAACATGAGTCTATGGGAGACAACATGAGTATGTCAGAGCATATGGTGATGAGTGATAGCTCACAAGTACATGTTGAGATGTATGGTGGGATTCAGAGGGGTGTACTACCTTTTAGAGAGGAGACACACTTAGGGGAGCATGCAGATGCCACTCCTTTGCAATAGCATATGGTTATGAGATCTCACCTTCACCACTTCATTAGTTGCATGGGTGATGGAGATGAAGATTGGTATGCAAACAGTTGGAGGAGTTACTTTTGGTTGTACCTGATGGTTGGGGCTTTGTGATTTCTACAGGTGAGAAGTTATCAGGGGTACAGGTAGACATGCCCTTGGTCGAGTCCCTGGGATTGACCGAGGCAGGTGGTATTTTTCATCCCTACAGTCAGCTACAAATGTCTATGTTACCTTTTCTCGATACTTTTATCATGGACAATAACATGAGGTGAGATAGGCACTATAAGATGGCATGGGGAGTGCCTAGGCCGAGGCCACCCGACATGAGTATCTTTATGGCATCCAGCCGGATAGAGATGGATCGTCATTGGAAGCCAATTGAGACTTAGTGTGTCATAGAGAGAATCATGGGCACATAGGGCTTCTGATAGTGATCAGTCTCACACACGAACAATTAGAGGAGATTGGAAGTGATAAACTTCCAAGTTTTCCATGGGACCCCGGAGTCCATTTTGTTAGTAGGTTGTTCATGTTGACCCAAGTTGCGCCAGGGAGTTGCACACTCCACCTTGGTTTCATTTGGAGTGGGCCTGCAGGTACTTGTCCTATGGGGTGAGACCTTTTCTTTTGCTTGATCATCATGATAGGGCATGGAGATGTTTGGATAGGTACATTTTATATAGAGGTGTCTTCACTGATACAATTTCTGGACAACAGGTCCAATGGTCATAGGTATTTCAGATGGAGGAATTAGGAGAGGAGGATTCAAAATGCATGTAGGAGGCAAACAGTCATGGTCAGAGTAGTACAGGGCCAACAGGGTGATCTTCGACATAGGTTAGCATGGCACCCAGGGATTGCAGGACTGGTCATTTCTCCGACTAACAGGGGAGAGTGGACCATTGCAGGGGAAAGTTATTCTAACTTTCCATTGAGCTTCAGTGTTGAGAGGACTGCATCGCTTGTGGGTGTCTCACGGAGGTCTGACAACACCGAGTTCAGGAATCAACATGAGAAAATGATGGAGGCCGTATGGATCTTGGAAGAGACTTGGATGATGGATTCATTCCGAGATGAATCCATGTGTCTTATGTAGGAGACCCTCAGAGTTTATGTATTTCGGGGTTATGCTTCCAAGAGGCTAGCATTCCATGACTTGATATGGGACCCAAGGAGCAGAGTGCATGAGTATTCATATTCAGATGGGTTCTACTATGTATCCCATAGGTAGACATAGGATCTTGGTATTTTATTTTAAGGGATTCGGTTATTGCTTAAGGACAAGCAATTTTCTAGCATGGAGGACTGTAATATCCCCACATTGGGACATCATCACATTGTAGAGGTTTATGATGACCAGAGTAGCCAAATGGACGTTATAGCGAGTACATGGGTTATTGAGAGGAATTGTGGGGTCCATATTGTATTTCTCATCATATTCCATCATTATGAGCCATTCCACAAAGGTTGGCTTTGGTTCCATTGCATTCCAATAATTTCTGTGATTTTGACTATTTTGAGCTATAAGCTAATTGAATTCACTTAAGAGGTCATTTTGGGCACATTTCTTGGAGGAACCTCTCAGTGTAATAGCTCATTGGAATCGGGAGAAGAAACACTACATGATGGGATGGTGAGAAGTGACTTTCAATGGCTAGGAAAGCCACGAGGAGAGATAAGGAGTTTTTCAGAGATAAAAAGGTTAATTAATTAATTAAAATAATTAAAATAATTAATTAAATATTAATAAAATGAAAGTCACTTTGGAGGGACAAGGAGAGAAGAAATTATAAAGGAAAGGCAAGGGCTTCTTCTCATTCATTCATGTATGATCATATTTTCATATCTGGCTTCTAGCTAGTAAGCCCAACATTCAGGGTTTTGAGGGTTTTGACTTAACAAGCCCTAGAGGACGATTCAATGGTGAAATATTCCACCTATATTGTCCCAAGCTTGGTCTCGGAGATGCAATACGCTCCCACACCATTCTAGTTACTTATCTACTGAGTTGCAAGAGGATTCCACATCAGTTACTTGTGAAGATAGAGAGAGGGCGCACCAGTTGGGGGTTTCTAGGAAAGGGGGGCGCACCATTATTAGAGAGAGATTCATTGCAGGTGATTGGCAGGGCTTTTGAAGATTCTATCACTTGGGTTTTCATTTTGGGTCTTTGGACATAAGATCTAGTATATTCTTTAGGAGTTACCATGGCTAGATCATCATCTACAGGTTGGGACAACTTTGGGAGAGAGAGGACGATTTGGTGATTCAGTGATTTGCAGATCTAGGAGGCTATACCTGATATCTCACCTTGAAACTTCTTCCAGGGGTTTGTGATTACTCGATCTATCATTTTGGAGAGATTCAGGAGGTTTGGAGGCCTCATTCACCCAAGACGAATTATCTAGGGTTTCAGGCATCCACGGGGACGCACCATTCAGTGGAAGAGTTCAGATCCACAGTGTTTGAGAGTGACTTTGGAGATTTGGGCACTTAGGTTGTCCTTACAATTTCCCATTCTATCAGTTGGCATATTTCTTGGGGTGATTGGACACTTTTGGCAGTAGGGCCAAATTGTTGAGGAGCTTCAGCTATCCAGCAGGGCGTGGCACCTTCCTGCTAGGGGGTTTAGCATTCTTACAGCCCAGATCTACCTGTATTCAATATTCATTGTATATCCAGCCTTTGGAGGCTTATTGTAGTATTATATTAGAGCATTGTGTAGCAGCTCTATTGTTTATCTTGTTAGCCATCTATTGAGCATCCGAGATCACCATCTTCATTGTAGCAGGTTTCTCTATTTCATGAATAAAAGCGGTTTTGAGATTTTTTGTCTTATCTATCATACTATGTATGGTTGAGGTATGTTCCATGGTTGTATCATATTTTTATTTTTTGCAACGCACATATAAACACATTAGTAAAACCCTAAATGTAACTGTAAGCAAAGTGTTTGATAAAATACCACAACCAGAAAAAGATTTTAAAGACACCCAAAACCGTGATGATCCTAGCATAATGTCTTGGGATCATTACATACAATCAATGCTCTTCTAAAACTATTCCATTATGTAGCTAATTCACCTTCTAGACCCAGCTCTTCACTATCTAACCATATTGAGTAGATCGTACCTCAGCGTAAATGTCGACTAGCCTCATAAAGGTAATGAACATTTCTTTGGTTGGGAGATAAAGGTAATTTTACCTTCTTTAATGACCTTACCTAGGCATAGTAGAAATTGTAAAATTAGAGCCCTTTGACCCTAGTTAAATCACATTTTTTTAACAATTAAAAAGGATCGATGATAATCTTTGTAATTCAAAAATTGCAAATTTGAAAAATTGTAAA
>ML831025.1:66049-78043 GCA_009831015.1 Picea engelmannii | reverse complement strand
AAGGCCCTTGTAGAAAAGCAATCTGGACATCAAATTCAAAGGTTAAGAACAGATAATGGAGGCGAATATGTGAACAATAATTTTACAAGTTACTGCACTACACAGGGCATCCAAATGCAACACACTATTCCATATACACCACAACAAAATGGTGTTGCTCAAATAAAGAACCGCACATTAAAAGAAATGGCTAATTGTATGATCCAATCTAAGGGATTAAGTCTACAGTTTTGGGCAGAAGCAATCAACTGTGAAAATTACATAGTCAATCGCACTCCCACAAAGGCTTATAAAAATATAACACTGGAAGAAGCTTGGACTAAAATTAAACCAGATGTAAGTCACTTCCATGTATTTGGCAGTATAGCATGGGCTCACATTCCTGATGAGAAACAGAAAGCATTGCAGCCTAAAAGTGAGAAGTCTATATTTGTTGGTTATTCTGAAGATGTCAAAAGTTATAGAGTTCTTTAGCCACATTGTAATGAAATTATTCTTTGAAGAGATGCTAAATTTGATGAAAATCTCTTGGCCTGTGAGCCTAATTCGGCAAGTGTGCCTACTTCATCCTGCGAGCCATCTTTGGCAGTTCTTCCTTCTTCTGTTTCTATTCTGGATTCTTCTTCAGATGATGACATTGAGGATGAAAATCCACATCCACCTGCTGACATTCCTCCAAATGATTCCTTTGAACCTGAACAAGCACCAGTTCCACCGCTTCCTAGATGGGTCTGTTCAACATGAGAAGCAGCTGGTGATCTTGTCGGTGATCCTTTAGATAAACATCGGAGACGTTCACAGTTCCAGTGAGCCTCTTCTCTTTTGGCTCAAGTTTCAGAAACTCATGATCCAGAGACATTTGCAGAAGCTTCAGGTCATCCAGATTGGGATACAACAATGAATGAGGAGTATCGTTCTTTAATGGAAAACGATACTTGGGATCTTGTACTGCTTCCAAAAGGAAGAAAACTTGTTAGATGCAAATGGGTATACCGAACTAAGTATGCATCAGATGGAAGTATTGAAAGACACAAGGCTCAATTAGTTGCCAAAGGTTTTTTCCAAGTTGAAGGCATTGACTATAATGAAACCTTTGCCCCTGTAGCCAAAATGAATTCCATCCGCCTTGTTCTTGCCCTTGCTGCCTCACATAAATAGGAGGTCCATCAGATGGATGTTAAATCTGCCTTCCTGCATGGCGATTTGAAAGAAGAAATCTACATGGAACAACCTCCTGGTTATATCCAAAATGACTCTAGCCTTCTTTTTCACCTCAATAAATCTCTTTATGGTCTCAAGCAAGCTCCTCAACCTTGGTATGCCAAAATCGATAGATTTCTTATTGCCACTGGATTCTCTAGATGCCATTTTGATCCTAATGTCTATAGCAAGAAAGTAGGAAGCCATGTCATCATCCTTTTCCTTTATGTTGATGACCTTATCCTTACTGGTAGTGACTCAAAACTTTTAAACCATGTGAAAACAATCCTTAAGAAAAAATTTGAAATGACAGACTTAGGCTTTTTGCACTATTTCCTTGGCCTTCAAGTTTTTCAAACTAATTAAGGAATTTTTCTTTCCCAGTCTAAGTATGCTTGTGACCTTCTTCGTCACTTTCACATGGACGATTGTAAACCAACCCCTTCTCCCTTCCAGTCTGGAGTCAATCTTTTTTCCACTTGTACTTCTCGTGAAGTTCATGCCACCCTGTATCGTTAGTTAGGTGGTAGCCTCTTATACTTGACTCATACTCATCCTTATATTTCCTTTGTTGTTGGTCTTGTTGCCCGATATATGAAAACACCCCATGAAATCCATTAGAAAGAAGCTAAAAGGATACTTCGCTATGTTCGTGGTACTGTTCAGTTTGGGATACATTACAGCTCAGGGGGGACTCCCTTATTGGTTGGTTTTACTGATTCAGATTGGGCTAGCGACCCCGATAATGGAAGTCTACTGCAGGTTATGTTTTCAGCCTTGGTTCAGGACCTATCACTTGGGCCTGTAAGAAACAATAGGCTATTGCACTTTCTTCAGTAGAAGCAGAGTACCGAGCAACGGTAAATGCAAGTCAGGAAGCCCTGTGGCTTCGACAGATCTTTTCAGAGTTTGGATTCCAGCACCAGCATCCGACCAGCCTTTGGTGTGACAATCAAAGTGCCATCAAGCTTGCCAAAGACCCAGTTCAACATCAGCGTAGAAAACACATCGAGCTACACATGCACTTCATCAGAAAGCTTATTCATGATCAAGTTATTGAAGTGATTTTTTTCCCTACGGAAGATCAAGTTGCAGACATTTTCACAAAGTCTCTTACAGAAGCGAAGTTTTACAAACTTCGATCTATGTTAGGAGTTCAGGAAGCTGTCATTAAGGGGGGATAGACTCTAATGCCTCCTTCCTTCTCCTATTGTGTCATTATTGTAAATCCTTCAATCCTATCCCAAGTTGTTCTTAAGGGGAGATGTTAGGATATTTAGACACTTAGGAGTTAGTTAAGATCTACTTGGTCTAATATGTCGTTAGGTAAAAGTGTGTTTCTTTAGTATGCACTAGTATGCATTTGTAGTTAGGCAATCCAACGGTCACGATATGTTCCCGACATAGAGTGATCTGACGGTTCATACTCTCCTCGATCTTAACGACCATTGATTTGTGGCTTAACACCCGATTGTTCCATGATCTCTATTTAAAGAGCATGGAGGGTCATTTGCCGATGATCGATTGTGAGAAAATCTCTTGTAAAATATCTCTGTAATCTTTTTCTTTGCATTAATAAACTGCTCCAAGTGGTTGCATTGGCTGGGGCCGTGGATGTTTCCCCGTAGGGGTTTTACAATGTAAAATCATCGGTGTGTTGATCTTTGATCTGGTTATGTGAGTGGTTACTGAAGGTGTTCATCCTCTGTTGGAATACCTGTGTTGTCGAACAATACTATCGACAATTCGTTGAGGGTTTTTCAAAGATAGAAAATCCAATCACGAAATCACAGAAGAAGAACAAGAAGTTTATTTTGACCGAGAAATGTGGGGGAGAATTTCATAGGCTAAAGGAGTTGTTAATGACATCACCAATACTAAATTTTCCTAACATGGAAGAAAACTTATTGGTATGCACAGAAGAATCCAAGGAAGGCTTAGGAAGAGCCTTGATGCAAGACGGTCAAGTGATCTCTTACATATCCAGAAAGTTGGGAAGGCATGAGGAGAACTATGCAACACACGATTTTGAGTATTTATCCATTGTTTATGCCTTGAGAGTTTTGAGACACTACCTTATTGAAAGAAAATTTGAACTAAAAATGGACCACTATGGTCTACAACACATCTTTACTCAAAACGACTGGAACACGTGACAATGATGTTGGTCGGAATTTCTTTGTGAGTACGATTTTGAGATTACTTACATAAAATAAACAATGAACATAGTGGTTGATGCGTTGAGTCGGAGACCATGCATATTTACGATGATGCCTCTTTAGATGAATCTATGTGAAAAGATTCTAACTTTACAGTGCGACGATGATTGGTACAAAGAGTTCAAGGATTTTATCGGAGAATACAAAATGACGGTAACAAATTTAGAGGAATTTACTTTAGAAAAATACGTATTATTGAGATTTAAAAGTCAAATTTACATGCCGCCCAATGAAGATTTGAGGAGTTTGATCCTAAATGAAGCTCATAGAGTAGTGTACATGGCTCATCCTCGAGTCACGAAGATGAGGGCATAAATTAAACCCTTATTCTTCTGAAAGGAATGAAAGAAAACATAGTCAACTACATGGAAAGAAGTCTAGAATGTCAGCAGGTGAAGGTTGAACATAGAAATCTAAAAGAATTACTACAACCACATGCTATTCTAAAATCGAAATGGGAGGTCACTTTGATGGATTTCATTTTTGGAGTTCCACTGATGATGAGGAGACATGAATTGATTTTTGCAGTGGTCGACACTTTGACGAAGAGTGCACATTTTATCCCTGTGTGTACGACGTATTAGGCACCTGATATAGCTAGAGTTTTCATCAGTGATATTTTGAGGCTACATGGAGTGCCTAAGAGGATTATATCCGATAGAGGATCGATGTTTACACAACGATTTTGGACTAGTTTCCAAGCGGCCTTGGGAACCCAACTTAACTTTAGTATTGCATATCACCTGGAGATAGACGGGGAGACCGAAAGAACAAACCAAGTCTTGGAGGATATGTTGTGTATGTACGTGATGGACCAAAAAAAGTGTTTGGAAGATTTCTTTCCACTGGTAGAGTTTGCATACAACAACAGTTATCAAAGAACCATTATGATTACACCGTTCAATTTTCTTTATGGGCGACCATGTCAGACGACTTTGATTTGGGATAGGCTTGAGGGTAGGTTCTTGGTGGGGCCAGAAGAGATCTAAGAAATGGAATATCAAATGAAAATAAGAAGAAAAAGGATCAAGGAAGCATCAACAAAAAAGTTATTCCAATTCGCATCATGTCGACTGTAGTTATGAAGTTGGCGATCGAGTCTTCTTGCAGGTGAAACCACATAAGAGTTAAATCAAGTTTGGAAAGGGTGATAAACTCTCTCCTAGGTTTGTGTGAAACTTCGAGGTTGTGGAAAAAATGGGCACATGGTCTATCAAATGGACTTGCCTGATTCTTTTAGGCGTATGCACACTGTTTTTCATGTATCTATTTTGATACATTATGTTAGTGATCCTACACATGTTATTGACATGAGTTCTTTGCAGGTATCAGATGAGGGTGCACTCATGGTGGAGAAAATTCGCATCCTGGACCATCGCATTTGAAATCTATGGCATCGAATAGTAGATCAGGTCAAGGTCCAGTGGGACAACTATAGTCCACACTCGACCACCTCGGAGGATGCATATGATATGCATCATCAATTTCCATTTTTGTTTGATAGCTAGACATATGATACTGTGATACACTTTATTTCAAAACTTACATACTTTGAAACTTCATGGCGAAGTTTAAAATAAGAAGGGTTGTATGTAACATCCCACTCTTGCTCACACTGAGCATACTTATTCTTTGAGGAAACTTGCATGCAAGTGATCCAGGTCATTATACTATTGGTTGTATTGATTATGACTATGATATATTGTGGATTTGATGATATGTTATTTTTCTTGTATTTACATCAACAGGTGGTATTGACTGGGTTCTCCTGAGTGTGCAGGACTCTGGATGTTAGAGGATGCGAAGGCATCAATGAAACTCTTTGGAATCTCGATCGAGTCAGGGAGTGGATTGTTAGGATTTGAATGTTGTTGATGTGACATATGTACATATGATTAGATATTATGATGTTGATTGTTATTGATGACATGTTTTGTTGATGGATGCAGGTTGACGATATCTTTACGACCAGACTGACATTTGGAGTAAAGGGGTCAAGCACGACAACCAAAGACATTGAGGGAGAGGTGTGGAAACATCCCTGCCACAACCTACTAGCACTCCCACTGTGGCTCGAACTGTGAGTTAACGATTACCTATTTTGGGAGGACCCACGATTTTGTGAGGAAAGACTTTGAAAGTCTCTCATGATGATTCTAAGGGGCGCTCAATAAGGTAGTGTCCTTATTCCTTAAAGTCCCTTAGTATCCCACAAGACCACTTGACATAGTATTGACTCCAAGGGTTTGACATCTATGAAATTCAAGCAATAGGCAAGTGGAACCCTTGGAGCATGTAGTGTGTCTTGAAGGGAACATCGTGCAAATAAAATGGAAGGAGGTGAGTGGCACCCTTAGAGCACGTAGTGGATCATGAAGGGCGCATCACGATTTAAACTATGGTGAGTTAATAAACCTAGTACCTAGAAACTATGCCTCCTTAGGACTTGGTCGTCCTTAAAAGGAATGATGCGATGAGTAAAATTTAATAACAAATTTTCCCTTAAGAACTATCACCAAGCCTAGTGAACTTAAAACCTAGGTCTAAGTAGAACCTCTGAACACAAAAAAAAAGACTAATTAGACATATAACAACAAGGGGGCAAAGAAAATTCAAGCTTTATTAATTAAACTAAAATTTTCAATGAAGGTTTAATTATTAAAAGAGGGTAAATGGTTGTTTATCTAAGCTTTCTATTTCCGAACTTAGTTAAAAAGGAGGAAACTTAAAGAAAAAGGGAAACTTAAATAAGGGGGAGGAGGAACTTAAAGAAAAAGCGGGAAAGTCTAACTTAGTAAGGAATATAGCCTTTGGAACTTTCTATATATAAACTCAACTAGTGTTTAAGTAAGGTGTATGTCATTGAATAATTGTAATGGAATATATGGACACTCAGGAGCATTTTATGAACATTTTTAGGTGGGTGGGGGAAATAGGCAAATTTAATTAATTAATAAATTTATTTTCTAGTGCGACATAAGTACGAGGGAGGTTTTTATTAATTAAATAAATGAGAAAGGAATCTAATGAGGGTTTGGGAAACTAATTACTTGAAAACTCTATAAAAAGGATGGAACATGAGTATGGATCACATCTGGATTGTGTAATGTTATGCTACCAAAAATTTATCTTGACTGAGTTTCTCTAGTGGGAGTTGGGATACCCAACTCAGGTAACGAGTGGTAGCTCAACCTTGCGAGGCGACATGGGAGCTAGAATTCTCTGGTATTGTGTGCATGGCCTCTGTGTGGATCAATGGGCTCAGGGGAAGAAGATTACCCCTAGAATTCGCTGGGAGGTACCAGGTGAGGTCTCATCGGTTGGAAAGTGGGAGTTGGATGGAGCACGCAGAAGAGTTGGCAAGTTAGCAGGTTGGATGGAGTGTGCATGGGAAAATGACTTCAAATTATTCGCATTTGGCTATGRTATGCATGTGTATATTATGTATTGAATAGTAGTTAAATTACCTGTATATGYATCTCTCTAATKTCGAAATAACGCATGCGTCATTGTGTTAAAAATTTAGTTAATTTTTTGTATCTGAATATTTATCCTCGTGAATATAYGCTTGTGTAATTGGGTGAAAGGTAGTTAAATTTTGTTTCTGCGACTTCTTGGTTCACCAATATTGGATGCATTATGTGTTGTATAATTGATTATGTTGAGTATTAAGGAATTTTTTACTATAATAGAAATTGTAGTTTAAAACTTCTTGGGATTTGTTACTGATTGAGCAGCCCCCCCTCCCCCCAAATCAATTGAACCTTAGCACACATATCAATAATAGGCTTTGAATCTTGATGTTGTATTGTGTAATGAGTAACTGTTAAAATATTTTTTTATCAAAATATGGTGATCTAATTGTATACAACTTATGTTTTTCTTTAAAGATGATTAGATGGTAGACCCATTGTTGATAAACCAATCAAATTTAAATTCAGTAAACTTAAGSATCATYGATTAACARGYCGAGTAAGATAATMATTTAARAGGTAAAATYTGTATTGTGAAATTCCATGGGAGATAGTTATAATCTTAAATCACATAGTGTCTAGGTCTCTTAAATSGGTTATGTTGTGGAAAAACTCAAATCKAGGGTGACTAGTGGAGTTCAATAAAGGACATTTTTTGATCTTATTAACAATGGACTGAATTGGGCTATCATACATCATCTTTGTAAATTCGCACTTCAAATTTTTTCTTCACCCATATAAATTCAATATACTATAAAGCGAATGATTTTAAATAGTAATTTAAGATGGCTATAAAATCAAGCGACGAGATGGTTCAAGATAGTGGGGACTTCAGTTATCAATGCCCCTTTGTCATTGCTTCAACGAATCAGTTGATGCATTCTCCTCCTTCCACCTATAATTGGCTAGAAATGAAATAAGTATTCCATCCAATGTCAGTGTTGTGTTATCACAGAAGATGGAAGGAGCAAAATTAATATCCTAGAAAATGGAAAGCATCGCGATATGAAGGTAAATGGTTGGAATGAAATTTATTAATCATTATCAAACCTTTCTCTTGGGCCAGTGGCAGTTCCCCTTGTCTTCTCACTCTGAGACTGTTTTTTTTTTTATCCATGAAATTCGGAGATCCTTCGGCCACTTTATTTTTTTCTAATCTCCCATTCTCGTTATTTAATTATTCTTTGTTTGTGAAAAGTTTCCTTTTTCGACATATTGCAAGTTTAAATTTGTTTTTACTAATTCTGAGAACATTGGTTGGGTGTGCCCCGATTTTATATCCCTTGCTTCATTTACTCCGAGATTTATTATCTTGGGAAATTAAGTTCTTAGAGTTTCTTTTTTTAAAGGTGTCGAGATTTCCTGTATCCCTTTCCTTATTTACACAGAGATTTTATTTTTTTTCACCGAGTTTCTTTTTCCTACACCGAGATCCTTGTCCTTTTACTACAGAAATATAATTACCTTCAGTAGAACCTACTCACCATAGTAGACGATGTAATTTTTAAGTTTATTAAACGATGCCTTAAAATCTGTGCATTTTTATAATTAATTATAGGTATCTAACTGTGTTTAAATCTTGGGTTATTAAACTTTATGTATATATTTCCCAATTTGATGATGTAGGTTACTGTATTATCGTTGGGGTTTGAATAACCCACTAAAATTTCTAATTGGAGGATTGTGTTAGTTAATTATATTAGTTGTAATTCATGAAAAACATGTTAAGCTAACGACTGCATGAATGGTAGAATGGTTATAAGCTTAATAAGGTTATTTGTTTATGTTAACAATCTAATAATAATTACTTGTTATTGTTAGTGATCTAAAATTGTTTAATTGTTATGTTAGTGAATTAATTGTGTAATTACCATCTTATTGTTTAAATAGTTGCGCATAAACTTACATGGTTCCATCTTAACTATGATTACAATAGTTATATAACAGTTTAATCACGAGTAACCATTTAATAGTTTGCATCTACTTATTAAGCTTTGTTTCAATTGTTATATAACAATTTTATTGTGGAATAATCATATGGAAATTATCCTTTCTAATAGATTGATTGTTTTCATTAGTTTATTAAGTTTAATTGTGTTTGAGTTTAGTGGTTGTAATATCTTTTAATTTCCATTAAAACAAGGAATTAATAGGACTTGTTCAATTCACTAATGTTGTTAATGGAACCCTTATCTGGTAGATTGTGATTATAATTATGAATTGACATTTTTAGTAAATGTTGTGAAGGGGTTGTAAATGAATGGAAGGTAAATGTTTGCTTGATGATAGATAGGTGGCCTTACTTTAAGATGGTGATTGGTTACTAATTTGTGGAAGGTAGTCACCTAGTGTCTCATTGTTGATTGAGTGCCTTGTTTATAATTTTCATTTTATGTCGAACGCTTAAGTTGGTACCTTGGGCACATTGGATTGTGTCTCGATTAAAGGTTTAGACTTGTTCTGTTGCACTCTTGTCGCATCATGGAAACATGATTTCTTATGACTGGATCTTGGCGCACAATAATAATTGAGTATGTATGAAAACCGAGCCTTCGGGCATGTGCCTCTTGATGGCATTGATGTCGATTATTGAATTCAAGTTTTTGTAATTTGTGTTGCAATGCATGATTGACTTGTTCTCACTAGTCGTGGATGTTCATAGTACATGTGTTGTTTTTATGCATGGTGCACCTGAATGATCTTTTGTTGTCTTTTAGCTTAGTCATTTGGACTTGTTGTGTCCAGTGGGATGTAGACACCTCCTTGTTCCTCATAACAGTTGCTAGCCTTGAGACCTTAAATGGTGAAAATTGATGGGAACCTGGGCTTGAGCGTTTCTTATGTGCTCTGGAGGTCCTAACCATTACAAGGTAAGAAGGGCGGGTAGTCATTTTTATTTTATGTTTGATTGAATGAGGTATGTTGCTTCCCGCTGCATGATGTGTTAGTGTGCTATGTCGTTATGTTCTTTTTTGCATAATTTTCATGTGTTGTGTTCGTCGTCGTGTTGTGATGTTTGAATGTATGATCGTTATTATTTTCCCACACAAAAAAAAATATGTAAGGGTTTTGCATCACATGTTGTCGTAACAACTGGGATCATCACAAATGTTTAGCCTCAAACTAAACCAAAATCAAAATTATGCTTGTAGAGCTCGTAAGAACAAACCATTTCAACACAAAATATGGTGTATTCATAAATATTGTAAAGGATTAAAGAAAAACATATGGTTTAAAACAATATAACGAGGTATTATCATTAGATCATCATTTCAAGAAATAACATGGAAATCATAGCATCACCACCTAAGATCTCTAACAAGATGAAGAGAATCTAAACTCAGCGTTATCACCCATCTAATTCTCTCCACGTTGTTTTCTTAAGGATGGTTCTTAACCTACAAAGAAGGCACATGGGTATTCACCAGAACACAAACCACGATACCTGGTTATCAGAGGCCATTGAATTTGACTTTGCACCAAGGATTTCAATAGAGCCTGCATAGAATATGTGGCCAAATATTTTTAGACACATTGGAATAATATTCGACTTTGCACCAAGGGTTTCAATAGAGCCTGCATAGAATCTCTGGCCAAATATTGTTAGACACAGTGGAAGGAAGAATATTCAGGAACAAAACTTAAGGCTGCATACTGTAAATAAAATCGCTCCTTACCTTAGTAATATAATCGACAATGAGCATGTTGTTGTGGAAATTTGAATGGACAACGAGCATGCTCTTTGGGCAATTCGTTATCTCCAATGAGCATATCATTGCATACAAACGACATTTACAAATTAGTTTTCAAGTTAGATAAATACCAGAACAARAAACCAGAGATGAGTTTTAAACTATCCAACCCTTAATAGAAAATGAGTAAGCTATCACCTGCAMATATTTGGCATTCATTATATCTCGGGTTGAGTCAGCCATGCAAACACAAAAGAGAAACAACAAAACCCTATGTCATCCAAAGGAATTGATTCAATGAAAATATGATAGAATCGATTACCATGCCACACTTAAGGCTTCGTGTACTGTTAGAGTGAGATAGATAGAAAAATTAATGGCGCCAAGGCATGGTCTACCCGGATCCTTCCCTCGTGGATAACCATTAACCTAGCTATTGTGTAAACCTAAGTCTATTTGTGGTTGGTCACTAAACAAGTTGACGTTTAACTCAATTTTTGAAACATATGACGTGATGTGTGTGTTAGCGATCAAAATGTAATTGATTTTTGAGAGCGTTTTCATCTCTCTATTTTGACTTATTAATTTCTTCAGTCTTTTGGCCAATGTCTTAACCTCCACTTCTTCATCAATCTCCCAGTGATTACCTTTTCCCAGCATCCTTGACTTTTCCCTTTCGAACTACAAAATCAAAATGGTTAGTTCACCTAAACTTTCATTTTGATAATACTTTCAAATAAAATTTGTTATTTTGTATTATTATAAAATGGTGGGTGCTCGAAGTGTTCTGATCATAAAGACCAACTCTACCAAGTTATGAGTCATATGTCAAGCTGGAATTTAAGGCACAAATCCAATTCTCATCCTCAGTCACAAATCATATTCAAGCCTAAGCCTGAGTTTATGAATCAAAGCTCAGATGCCTTAATTTACCAACGTACCAGAACCAAATCCTATATCCACGAGTCCTAGCTAACTCACAATCCATACACATGCCCAATTCTCATAATAAGCTACAAGCCAACGCTTGTGACATGTCAACACATCAAGCTATGAGCTAACTAAGTCAAACCACCATCCAGGTCACGTCCACATTTCAATCAATATCCATTAACCAACAGATAAACCGAGTCCACATGCCACTCATTCAATCCAATCCGAGCCACAAGCCAAACGCAGGCAGCTGACAAGTGCCAAGGGATTGAGTTTTTATTATGCTTGTACAGGCGTTTAAGGAACTCCATTGCCAGGTATCAAGCCACGAAGAAAATCCATGAACAACTCAATGTGCAGATGCCATGAGAATCAACAGGCGTTAATTTCTAATCATAGATCAATGCGCAGGTGCCCTAAGAATGAAGATGGCTCATCTTTTCAGCATTTGACAGATGTCAAGGAAAAGACAAATGC
>ML831025.1:0-15053 GCA_009831015.1 Picea engelmannii | reverse complement strand
TAACTCACCATTCAAAAATGCAGATTTAACATCTAACTGATGCAACTTCCAATGATACTTTGTAGCTAAAGCGATTAACATTCTGATAGTATTCAATTTAGCTACTGGTGCAAATGTTTCAGCATAATCAATACCTTCTGTTTATGAATACCCTTTTGCCACCAGTCTAGCCTTATACTTATCTATACTACCATCTGATTTAAACTTGGGTTTGTATATCCATTTTCATCCAACAAGATTCTTATCTTTAGGTAATTCAGTCAATTCCCAAATATTGTTTTTCATTATAGATTCATATTCTTCCTCCATTGCATTTCACCATTCATAATGTTCATTAGCTTCATCAAAATTCATGGGTTCTATAACACTTGAAATGCTACTCATTAGGGCATAGTCTTTATACCTTTCAGGAAGCCGAATCTGTCTTGAAGATCTTCTCAATTGACTATTTTCCTCCCCACTTTGTGAAGATCTGTCTCCACTACTAGGTGAACTATGACTGCCTGAATTTTCCATATCATTGAGTCCTTCTTGTTGCTGCTATTGTTGTCGTTGTCGCTGCGGGGATGGATGTTGTTGTTGCTGCAGGGATGGCTGTTGTTTTGTGGGTTTCTGTTCTTCTTTAACTCCATCAAGAAGTCTCTGCCATTCCTCATGACTGTTGTCATCATGATTTCCTGCTTCCTGCTCATGTAAAAGTACATCTCTACTTTCAAACACTTTGTGAGTAGCAGGATCAAACAGTTTGTATGCTTTAAATTTAGAACAGTACCCAATGAAAATACATTTAGTGGCTTTAGCATCCAATTTCCTCCTATTCTCTTTTGGAATATGTGCAAAATCCTTACACCCAAATACTTTCAAATTATTAACTGCAGGTTTGGAACCATACAAAGCTTCGAAAGGAGTAACACTATCAAGACACCTTGTTGGACTTCTATTCTTTAAATAAACTGCAATATTTATGGCTTCAGCCCAAAATGCATTGGCGAGATTTTTACCTCTCATCATACTGCGTGCACACTCTACCAGAGTTCTATTTTTCCTTTCAGCGACTCCGTTTTGTTGTGGAGTGTGAGGTATTGTAAACTGCTGTACTATTCCATTATCTTTGCAATATTTGTTGAAGTCCCCTGATTTGTACTCTCCCCCTTGATCTGAATGGAGAATTTTGATGGATTTCCCTGTCTGCTTTTCCACCATAGTTATGAATTCCTTAAAATACTCGAAAACATCACCTTTTCGTCTAAGGAAGTAAACCCATGTGAATCTTGTGAAATCATCAATAAACAACAGAAAGTAAAATGCACCTCCTAAAGACCTAGTATGCATAGGCCCACAAACATCAGTATGCACAAGATCTAATACATCTTTTTTTTTCTTATCAGGATTAGAGGGGAATTCATCTCTGTGCATCTTTCCTAATGCACATCCATCACAAACAACTTTCTCATTTTGTAACATGGGAAGACCTTCAACCATATTCTTTTTCTGTAATAACAATAAATCAGGATGATTGATGTGTCCATACCTTTGATGCCAAAGAATCTCTATTGGCATAGTGGCATAAGTCAGAGCATGATGTGATTTGTTGGTAACATCAAGTTTGTATAGACCTCCCACTCGGACACTCATTGCAACAGTTCGGAAGTGGTCCAACAGATCCTTCACTATGCAATAATTCTTGAAGAATTCAACCTTCAAGTTCTGGTCTGTAATGGTGGACATAGAGATCAAATTTTTCTTTATTCCTGGCACATACACCACATTGCGAATGTGACGAACAGTACCATTCGGCAATGTCATAGGAATGTCTCCATATCCCTTGATCTGATAAGCGTGGTCATATCTAAGATATATGCTAGCACCATTCTGTGTTTCTTTAAAATTAGCATACCAATTTTTATTACAAGTCATATGTACTGATGCTCCGGAATCCACAAACCAAGCATCATAATCATCCGTTTCAGCAGATAAAACAACGTTAGACAAAAACAACCTAAGATCCCTTGAGTCAAAATTCGGGGGTTCATGAATATCATCATTAGCAATAAATAATCTGTGATTTTGATTTGAAGATTTTTCTGCATAATGACCTGAATGTGTTCTAGGTTTATTCCTAGCCTCATCATTTTTCTTCTTATGACAGTCTTTAACCATATGTCCAGGTCGACCACAATAAAAACAACTCTTTGACTCATTCCTATCAGATTGCATACCTTGATTTGGCGATTGTCTTCTCTGCGATGAACTACTTCTCTGCCATGAACCGCCTCTCTGCCACAAACTGTCGTCTCTACCTCTTACTCCTGATCTCCCTCGCACAGATCGATTGTTTGACCATAGTGCCAAATGTTTACTCTGAGGCTTCAGATTCCCACACCTCTCTTCCTCTTGCAACAAAATACCTGTCAGCTCTTCAAAAGTAGGAGGTTTCTCCCTTGCTGCAAGACCTGTTATGAACATATGATAGTCTTCTAGCATACCATTTAAGGTAATAGTCACTAGATCAATGTTGGAAACAATTTCGCCTATATTTACTAGCTTGTCTTTCACCTCTTTAATGCGACCCAAAAATGAAGTAACAGATTCATTTCCATCCATCTTAATGCCTAGCAATTTAGTTTTCAAGAACAAAATGCGATTTGTGTTGCTAGTTTCATACAATGCTTTAAGAGATGTCCATGTTGCAACAGAAGTTGTAGCGTCTCTAATATGTGGAATTACGTTATCTTTAACTGACATGCGCAACAATACCTTTGCCTTGTTTTCGCACTTCTCCCAGTCTTGGATCTGTGTTGCTATCACACCTTCTACTGCTGTTTCCACACCTGCAGCCGCAACAAGTTTCAGTTCGGTTCCATTCGCAATGTTCCAGACACCATATCCCTCGATGAGCGTCTACATCTTGAATTTCCAGTTAATGAAGTTCGAGCCATCTAACTTGTTGGCTTCGTTGAGGTAGGTCTCTGCCAGCGGATTCACCATCGTTGCAATTTAGTCTCTGCAAGAAAATCACCAAGGATGTGCAACGTTTTGTTGCTCTGCCTTCAAATACCACTGATCCGACTCGATCTATCTCTGTTCTCAGCTTATATCATGCATGCATGCAACTTAATATCCAAAAAATCTCCACTTTTTTAAAAACTTATAACTCCCTCCTTAAAAAAAAAACTTTTAATTAACTTCAATCCTTTTAATAATCCACTTTAATAAACCTCCTCACAATTCCTTAGGCACTTTAAGTATTAAAAAAAAATATTCTTAAAAAGAAACCTTTGTTTTAATACACATGCATGTATTTACTTTAACAATTAAAAAGTAATGAATAAACTTTAAATATCCACTTTAACATGTATCCACTAATATATCTTTAAAGAATTAAACTCACGCATGCACATATAACCTTAAACTCCACGCTCTTCAAACTCCAATCAAACAATGCAAACTCCATGCTCTTCAGTTAACAGTTAAAAATAGATGCCCACACTGGACTCTCACGCATGCACAAGATTACACTCCACGCTTTTCAAAAAATCTTTCATGCAACAGGATTTTCTCACGCACCACACGACCGCCTCTGATTCTTCATAAAATATACCAAAATGAAATATATGATTTGCTTGACTTACTTGACTGCAGGAAGTTCGCACATGACCCGTTATTTGACTGCGAGAAACGAGAAGGTAGTTCGCACATATTTACGGCCTCAATATCTCTCAGCTTTGGGCAGTAACAGAGTGACAGTGAAGCACGAGATGCTTGGAGAGATTAATAAGACCTGCTTGGAGAGATGGGTTATGGATACCAAGTCGCAGATGAAGGAGTATATATAGCTCAATATATTAATCAGAGCAATTGTGTAAACTGTGGCGGTTGAAGCAATTGTCTATGAAAGCATCACTTTTGGAGAAGTACGTACAATTCAACCTCCGAGGCATGAAGTAGGAATAAATACATCTCTTTCTGGGTGGAATGTTATTATGCCTTACCAGATAGCCCAACACAAACAATGCACTTACCAAGGCTAGATTATTCACCTTCTATCGTTTAGAATTCAAAAGAGACGACATTAAAGAGTCAACCTGAAGTTTCGTTCATAACAATTTCCTGTCTTACTACCGAAATTTACCATGTTCAATTAATTTGGTCCTTAGAGGCTATTGGCAATACCGATTGACTGATTTTTTTGGATACTTGCAAAATGTCAAAAACTATTAGTTCTAAATCAATGTGGATAAGATCATCCTTCATCGTTTTTCGTTCACTAAAGAGAATTTCAAATTTTCTTGGAATCATGAAAATTATCATTTGTTAATTTGGCTATGACGATTAATTAAGCCGAAAGGCGTATACCTATTGGAGATGGGCACAATTCATCACTTTTTAATCTAAAATTCTAATCTGATGGATAACAATTGAAGATGCTGGCATATTCTTAGTCGTCCTCCCAAATCAATGAATGTGATTTACTCTTCATAACTTCCTTGTATTTTTGAATGCATCAGTTAACCTGTTTACTTTTTAACATTTACCTAATCACATTAAGAAATTACTGTAACACCATATAATTGCCACGTTTAAATGATTAGCAAACTTACTTGAAATTATAAATTTACTTCAATGTTAACTTTTTCTCTACGTTTACATTTCTGTCACGTTTACTACATCTACCATACACCTACAACATACAGACATAATTGCAACCCTTTCATATTCTCCGTCTGTAAACCTTAATAGCCTTTGCGACTGAACACCTTGCTTAATGCGTTTCCCTCATGACATTCTCTTGATAGATTTGGTCCGTATTCTTTGTTTGTAAACCTCAACATCCTTGGCGACCGAACGCCTTGCTTAATGCGTAGCCATTATAACATTCTGTTGATCGATTTGGTTCGCGGGCGTTAATTTCTATATGATGCTTCAAAATATTCTAAGTGTTTGATCTTGAGGTCAGCCCCGCATAGCTCTTGATAGAAATAAAAGCAGGGAAACCCATAACAATTAGTAGAATCGCGCGACCATAACAAAAGCCTGCCATCTATCGATTCACTGAAAGTATCGGATTGGAATTTGAAGCTCCGCACAACCCATTACATCGCAGAGAAGTGCAACAGGTGGAACCATGGGCTGCAGGTGGAACCATAAATCTATCATGAAGCAGGGATTCTGCGGGGAAAAATTCGAGTCATCACAGATGTGTTCATTCTCTTCCTTTTCTTTATTTCTTTCTCTTTATTTTCCTGTTCTTTTGACATATATGGGAAACTGTAGTCGAGAGACACTGGTTGTTTTCTATATACATCTATAATAAACAGTACTCGAGAGTTGTTTGTTGTTTTCGTTTTTAAATTTCAAGCAGTATATTTGCTGCTAGGAATAATATATTAATGCTTATAAAGTCCCTGCTGGAAATATGTGGAAGAGGGAACCAATGCTTATGCGTTTATCGAATTTGAATCAAGTCATTCCCTCAAAAAGGTTGTTAAGGTTTACTGTTAAGGTTTAATTAAGGATGGTTAGAGTAATGTGAATTCCTTCGTTCCTTCAGGGTTGATAATCTATTGAACCAGGGATTTTCATGAGCCTTGTGTCAATTAAGAATTTGTGTTGAGAATTTTATGAGCCAAAAGGTAATTTTATTTGCGTTGAGAGTTATATTAGTCAAAACCTTTGGGCGTTCACCAACCACAAATTTGCTGATGAACTCCGATAGGGAATGACAATATTTTTAAAGATTTGTTTATGAACGCTGATAGAGAATGATGGTATTCTTAAAGATTTATTTGAAGAATTTGATTGTCTAGTTAGAATAACATGTTTTCTATCATAACTTATATATATATTTTTTTATGCTGGCGGAATCGGCAACTGGGCCGGTCTCGTACTCGCGTGACACAGGGTCGATTCCGACCGCTACCACTATAACCTCCAGGTGCCATACGTATGCCCCTTCCGCAGGCATGGGTAAGTTGGGGGGATTTGAAATTGAAACCTCATCGTACATAACAAGCTATATCACGGCACTTTCCAATTGAGCTGCTCCCCGGGGGCTTATCATAACTTATATTTGTTACACAAAAAAATTAAAATAAAATTGCATTGTTATATACATTATGTTAAGTAATGCATTAAATATTGCATTATGTTAATTTATGCTTTAAATATTGCATTATATTAAATAATGTTTTAAATATTGTATTATGTTAATCTATACTTTAAATAATAAGTTAATCACTATCAAAACAAAAAAGTTTCCATTGTTATGTATTGTATGATGTAAATGAAAGTTTTAAATATTGCATTATATTAATCTATGTTTTAAATAAATTTGTTATATGAAAGTCATTTGTTATATACTTTAAATAATAAGTTAATCACTATCAAAACAAAAAAGTTTGCATGGTTATGTATTGTATGATGTAAATGAAAGTTTTAAATATTGCATTATATTAATCTATGTTTAAAATAAATTTGTTATATGTACTTTGTTATATGAATGCCATTGACGTTATTAACAATTCACAAATTTGTATAACTCTAGATTCAAATTACAATGGATATAACTAAGCATACCTAATCCATCCACTATCAGAACAAATTTTGCAAATTTTTTAAATGGAAATGGAGTTCTTTGTGCTTAAAATGATTGGCTACGATTGGTTACAACTGGTTACATGAATGGATGGCAATGGATACACCGTTTTCACTAAAATGGGCTCTCAAAATAATAATAATCTTAACTCTAAAACCATAACAACCCTAACCATAAAGCCAAAAGTGTTAAAAAACAAAGGCTAAAATAGTGACAACCTTAACACTAATGTGAAAAAATTGAAAGCATATAAGAAACCTCGTTAAATCATCTCCCCAGCCTTCACCTTTCAGCATGATGATGTCTAATTCCAGTTCTTTGTCACTGGATTTGGATACTCCTTGAACGTTCATATTTGAATTATCAAACTCTTAAGAGTGATAAATTGTGAAGCAAGAAATGCAGAGAAAAAGAAGAGAACATAAAACAGTATATTAGAATGTATGAAGAACTGAAGAGATTACAATGCAATGGGAAATAACTGAGCTAAATAGGCTAAAACAAATCAATAATAGAAAGTACAACAGGCCAGGACAACTGGCAGTGTACAGTCAGACTGTTGAGGTTACATTATATTTAACATTCCCTCTTAAACTCAACAGTTACAAACATCAGCACTGATTATGCCTAAGTGTTGTCTGTGGAAATCAAAAACTGATTTTCCCAGTGGCTTTGTAAAGATATCAACAAGCTGATCTCGAGAAGCATAGAATTGTAGTGCAATATCACCATTATTGACTAGCTTGCGTATGGAATGAAAACGAGTGTCAATGTGTTTTCTTTTCTTGTGAGACACATGATTTTTGGATAAAGCAATTGTTGAAGTATTATCACAAAAAATAGGAGTTGGATCATTTTCTGTATGTGACATCTCTTTCAATATTCTTCTCAGCCACACAGCTTGACAAGAAGCTAAGGTAGCAACGACATACTCTGCCTCTGCAGAAGATATTGAAACAATTGGCTGCTTCTTTGATGTGCATGAGATTAGCTTCGTTCCCAGTTGAAAAACATGTTGAAATGTGCTTTTCCTGTCATCTAGGTTGCCTGCAAAATCATTGTCTGTGTAACTAGAAAGTTGATTACTATCAGATTTAGTGTACCATAAGCCAAAATTGAGAGTTCCTGCAACATATCTCAAAACTCGTTTTGCCATTTTTCAATGAGAATATTTGGGGGATTCCATGAATCTGGAAATAAGGCTGGCTGCATACATAATGTCAGGCCTAGTTGTTGTAAGGTACAACAGACTGCCTACTAAACTTTTGTATAGGGTAGAGTCCACTGTAGGACCTTCATCTTTCTTGCTCAATTTTGTGCCTAGTGGTATGGGGGTTTATGTTGGATTGCATCCTTCCATGTGAAATCTTTTGACGATGTCTGCTGCATACTTTTGCTGACAGACAAAAATGCCTTTGGTTAATTGATTAACCTCAATCCCTAAAAAATATTTAATTATGCCAAGATCTGTCATCTCAAACTCAGATTGCATGGCATGTTTAAAATCTGTTAACTCAAGATTTCCTGTATAGATCATGTCATCAACATATAAACATACAATCAAAATTTTACCGTGTTGATCTGTTTTGGTGTAAAGAGTTGGCTCATTTTGGCTTCTGCTGAAACCACTTTTGATGAGATAAATGTCAATTTTGTTGTACCAAGCTCTTGGAGCTTGTTTTAAGCCATACAAGGCTTTCTTCAACCGATATACTTTGGCTGGGTGCTCTTGGACTTCAAATCCAGGTGGTTGATCGACATAAACTTCTTCTTCTAAGAAACCATTCAGGAATGCTGACTTGACATCCATCTGGTATACTTGCCATTTGTGTTGGGCTGCTATGGCCAATAGAGTCCTTACAGTGTCTAATCTTGCTACTGGAGCAAAAGTTTCACCATAATCAGTACCTGGTTGTTGTGAGAATCCTTTGGAAACAAGTCTTTCCTTGTGCTTTTCAATCTACCATTTTTCATTGAGTTTAGTTTTGTAAACCCACTTGACACCAATACTTCTCTTGTGACTTGGCAAATCAACAAGATCCCCTGTCTTGTTCTTCTCAATGGAGTCAATTTCTTGGTTCATGGCTTGAACCCAATGTGGCTCCTTAGTTGCTTCCTTAAAATATGTAGGTTGACATGACATTAAAGCAAGAACGTTGTGTTGTTCAAAGTCATCCAACTGCTGATGGATTTCTCTCAAACTTCGAGTTCTCTAATTTTGTGGTTCAGAGAATGATTCTCTACTGGAAGTTGAGTTATCTTGAGAATTTTCAGGTTGCCTTTGTACCTGCAATCTTGGAAGAATAGTTTGAGGTACTTGTTGTTCTGAATTTTCTACGTTTTCAGAACTTGACAACAATAGATTTTGACTGTCCATTTGTTGATTTTCTTAATCATTCCAGAATTGATTTTCCAGAAATTTTACATCTCTCCTGAGAATTAATTTCTTGGTGATTGGATTGTAAAGAATGTAAGCTTTAGATGTTTCACTATATCCAATGAAAATACATTTCTCACTTCTGTCATCAAGTTTCTTCCTTAATTTGGAAGGTATGTGAGTGTATGCTATGCATACAAATTTCCTTAGATGCGCTACATTTAGCTTTGTCCCACTCCATGCTTCTTGAGGGACTTTTATCTTTAGACTTGTGGTTGGTGATCTATTCAAGAGATAAATTGAGCATGCTACTGCTTCAGCCCAAAAAGTATTTGACAAACTTTCTTCTTTAAGAAGTGTTCTTGCCATATTCATTATTGTCTGATTTTTCCTTTCAGCCACTCCATTCTGTTGTGGAGTATATCTGGTTGTTGTTTGTATGATAATGCCTTGTGATTTGCAGAAATTTGCAAATTCTCTGGAGTTGTATTCTCCTCCTCCATCTGACCTGAGTGCTTTTATATATTTTCCACTCTGTTTCTCATCTTTTGCCTTGAATTCGTTGAATTTTGCAAAAGTTGTAGACTTGTGTCTCAGAAAATAGATCTATATTTTTCTGTTGAAATCATCAATAAATGTTAGAAAATAAAAACTACCACCTATTGACTTTGTTTGCATTGGTCCACATAGGTCAGTGTGAACAAGTTCAAGATGTTGTTTGGATTGATTGGAAGACTGTGAAAATATAGTTCTCTTATGTTTTCCAAGTATGCAAGACTCACATGGGGGGATTTTCTCTTTAAAGATAGGAAGACTTTTGACCATGGAGTTCTTCTGAAGAAGACTTAGACTCTGAAATGGTAGATGTTCAAATAATGTATGCCAAACCATTGTTTCATTTAGGGTTGATGCACTTTGTGCATATGGTTGAATCAGATTTGCAGTTCTGAAAGTAAGGGGAAACATCTTATTTGAAGTCATACAGATTTCAGAAATCATTTTTCTGCTGGGGCATTTGTCATATATTTTGCAAGATTCTCCCTCAAAAAGTACCTTATAGCCATTTTCAATGAGTTGTCCTACACTTAATAAATTATGTTTCATATCTAGAACATGATAGACATTGTTTATGTCTTTATTCACATTCTGTTTAGTAAGAATAGGAACAGTTCCTTTGCCTTGAACTTTGACTAAGTAATCATTTCCAAGTGTAATATCATAAGAGATTGAAGAATCAATTCATGAAAGTAATTCTTTGTTACCTGTCATGTGATTGTTGCATCCACTGTCCAACAACCAAAGATCTTTAGATTGTTCTTCAGTCTTGTGGCACGAAAGAAACATACCTCTTGATTTTTCTCCCATGTGATTTGACACATGTGCTCTTCTTGAGAGTTGATCTGCCTGTTTCTTCCTGCATTCAGATTCATACTGCCCATACTTTTTGCAGTAATAGCATTCTATGCTTGTTTTGTCATTTGACCTTCTCCCTCTGCCTCTTTGAGGCTGGAAATTCTGATGCTCATTTTGTTGTTGTTGTCTTTGACCTTGAAAATTTTGATTCAGATATTGTTGTTTGTTACATCCACTGGAGTGAGGGTTACTTTGATTGCTCCCTCTTCCTTAGCGACCTCTACTTCTTCCTCTGCCTCTCCCTCTGCTGAAGGAGAATTGAGTTTTAAAAGAATTAGAGATTGACTCATCTGTGAGATGCAGTCTGGTCTCATGTGTCACCACATAACTAATTAATTCATCTGTGGAAAAACTGGACAGATCCTTGGATTCAAGGATTGTTGTTACAACCATTTCGAATTTCTTTGGTAAACTTCTGAGAATTTTCTCAACAATTCATTGATCATTGATGGTTTCACCAATCAGTCTGATCTGGTTCACGATTCCCATGACTCTGGTCATGAACTGATCCACATTTTCGGACTTTGTCATCCTTAGAGTCTCAAATTGTGTCCTCAAGGTCTGCAGTTTAACTATTTTGAACCTGTCATTTCCTTGGTAGGAAGATTTCAGGATGTCCCAGGCCTGTTTTGAAGTACCATAATTTTGAATCCACAGAATTTTGAATCTAGAATTTCACTTTATTTTGTTTGTTCCTCAGTGTTGCCTGAGCAATTTTCTGTAGATTTGTCATGGCAGAAAGGGCTGCTGGATCTGGTTCAACATATCCAAGATCCACTGGCTCCCAACACTCTTGTGCTTGCAAAAAGGATCCCATCCGAAGAGACCAGAACTCATAGTTCTTTCCAGGTAGAATCGGACCCTGATTTGGTCCTAAGTTGCTAGATGACATATTTTTGAAAACAAATCTTAGAATAAAAATAGAGGGAAATTGGGTATTTACCTCTGACCGCCGAAACGTCAATTTCCTATGAGAGATTATCGACCTTGAATTTCCCTTTTTCACGGTGCAATGTGACCACGCGCCTTGTGTTAAAGCGCTACAGGATTTTCCGGTTCTTTGTCTTTCAAATTTCCGAAATGCGAAATTCACCTTTGGACAATTCAACGGTCCAGATCTTCCTGTGATATGATGGTACAGATCTTATCGGGATATCACGAATCGGGACTTCGTGAACCCTGATGATGAGCTCTTTTGACTCCTCGATTCCCCGATCTCTGATTTGCCGATGGTGCTTTCCTTTCGGGACTTTCTCGATTCCTTTGATCTCTGACACGTGTCCCAACAAATGGATGGCTCAATTCTGCTTCGGGGGTTTCACCATGGATATTCCTGATCCCTCGTTTTAACAAGATGACGTCAGCTGGGCCCCAAAACGGAGCGTTCCTCCTGTCGAGATTTCAGATTTTGTAGTTCCAAAATGCTCATATTTCTTGTCCTCACGATTAGCGAAATGTCGAATCCCGATGTGTTGATGGCTCTTTCCTTTTCGGGACTTCTTCCGAGTCCTTGGATTTACGCCACGCATCCCCTCAAGATGGATGGTCCTCATTTTTTCGCGATTTCACGACTTGCGACTCCAAAGTTTCTGTCAACTTGAAAACCTCGGTTGCCTAAATGCCAACGGTTTCCTCGATGTCCACCATGTGTCTGAACAAATGGACGGGTGTGATCGTATCACTATTTCGTGAATCGTTATTTCGTGAATCGTGATTTTGCGAGTTTAGAGCTCATGCTGCGACGGTCTTTCAAAACCGCAAACTCTGATATGTTGATTTGACATCACTTGGATTTGCTGCTACCTGTACTCTGAGATGGATGGATCACAATCCTCTCGGGATTTCGCGATATCACGTATCAGAGTTTTGGAGTGCAATCACCTTTTCTCGTCCAACTCCCGATTCCCAATTTTGTGATGGGATAAGATCGACGGCTTACAATCTTTCGCGATCCAATGGTCTAGAATGACTCATGATTTTTGGATTTGCGAATTCTCACGACAGTCTTCTGACCTTTACACCTTGCGAGTCAGCAAAATGCCAAGATCTCACCACGTATTTCTTGATGGATGATCCAGATTATGTCGGGATTTCGCGACTTCAGAAGTCAAAAATTTCTCCTTGGCACTGCAGAGGACCAAACCTCATGCACTTTCTGGCTGATCCAACGGTTGTCGGGCCTTTGCACAAGCTCTATCAGCTGAAACTCTTTCGCCTTTTCCGCGCTCTCTTCATCCCTTCTGAACTGGTTTCCTGCTTTGGATCCGTTCGCAGGACGAATCTTATGGCCTCGATGGTTTTTCTTTGAACCTGAGATGCATTCTTTACTCCTGTGGAAGAAAGATTCATGAATCTTTCAAAGATTTGAAAGAATTTCATGAATTCTTCGTTCTCTGCTACAATCTTTGACAGATTTGAGCGAATCTCGAAAAACTTTAAACGATTCTGCCTTCTGCAGGAATCTTTAATGATTTTGAACGATTCTTTGAATTCTTCAAGAGTTCTTTAAATGTGCTTCCGTCCTGCAGCTCTTCTTCGTGAATCTTGTTGATTCTTGAAAAGATTACAAGAATCTTTACTGTTTCTTCTTCTGTACTTTCTTCTTCCTCGATCTTTCGAGTGTTGTACACTCTTTCTTGTCGCGTGAGCTTCTTATGCTGATCTTTGAGCGTATGAGCAGACAACTTCCTCGTGGAAGTTTCCTGCGAGAATCTTTCGAGAGTATGACAGACAACTCTCCATGCCTTGTGAAAAGTCTGTGTCAAATGCTTCTTGAGATCCATGAGGCTCTACGCTGTGAGGATCATGTTGCTCTCCAGCCTGTGTGAAGAGGCTTACTACTGTAGCTCTGATACTATGATAAATTGTGAAGCAAGAAATGCAGAGAGAAAGAATAGGACATAAAATAGTATATTAGAATGTATGAAGAACTGAAGAGATTACAATGCAATGGGAAATAGATGAGCTAAATAGGCTCAAGCAAATCAAGAATAGAAAGTACAGCTGGCCAGGACAGCTGGCAGTTTACAGTCAGACTGTTGAGGTTACATTATATTTAACAAAGAGGAGTCAGCTCGAAAACCTGCACCATTAAAGCCAACTTTACAACTTTACTATAAAAATGGATACTCCTTGAACTTTAATATTTGATTTATCAAACTCTTAAGAGGTGTCGGCTCGATGCAATCCTGCACCGTTAAAGCCAACTTTACTATAAAAATGAACACAGATAAAGAGATACTTGTATATCATAATATAACAACTCCTTATTCTGAAACTGAACTATTTTATGGTTTGCTAAAAGGGATATAGAAACAGATGAAGAGATACTTGTATATCATAACTAACAATAACAACTCCTTATTATGAAACCGAACTATTTCATGTTTTGGTAAGAGGGATATAGGGTTTCCAGAATCCCCAATAATTGGAATATAGGGTGTACAAAATCTCAATTAAATTCAACAACAAATAAAGGGCTTACTAGTTGCCCCAATTATTTGTGCCTAAGGTATCACAGATGCATATAATACAGGGAAAAATCAAATGCGCAACATGCAGTGTTAAAAAAACCAGTAGTTTAGTGAGCAAAATTGGACTACACTAAGTATATTTGATAGTAAAAAAAAACAAAGGCTAAATAATGCTAGCGGCATTGTCAATTGAAGAGATCATAAATCAATTGAATCTATAATGAAAGTAAAGAATTAAACTATAACAATGTAGATTTTTCGGGTTTTGCAGCAGCACAGAAGGGCCGATGGGATCGTAATCTTTATTGGTCAATGTGAAACGGTACTGGTTAAGGAGAGAGTGCGTGCATTCTGTAAAGAACTCATCCCGCATGCCACCAACACATGGTAAGGTGTATATGAAACGCTAGCAGCACATTCCACTAGCACGTTGTAAAGAAACTTAAAATATACTTTTACATGGTAAAGAAACCCTATCACTCCAAAACCTTCTACACCTGCCATTCTAATGAAATGGTAGAACCGTAACTATAATTATCTTTGCTACTTCTTTAACGTGGAAATTTAGTGAGCATTATGTAATTTTTTAATCATATTAAGTAAAAGTAAAAAGGTAAACATAAAAATGTATGTCTTTATAAAAGTAAGGAAGTTAATTTATCAAAATCTCATCCATTGATCAGAGTGTAAGATGAAGAATTGGCCAGCATCTTCAATTCTTGTTAGTAAGATTAAAATTTTTAATTTAAAGATTGATTTACCCATCTATTCTGATAGGGGGAAGCCTATCCGCGTAATTATATTATAATAGGTGGGTTTTTTTTTTTTATGATTCAACATTTTCTTTATTTAGTGGGTTTAATGATTAAAAACATGTGTTGTAATAGATTATTATTATTATTATCATAATATATTTAAAATATGTGTATTTTGGTATTGTTTTATTATATAAATATTTTAAAAATATATCTATTCATTAAAAATACACAATAATATATAATTTATTTTATGATTCAACATTTTCTTTATTTAGTGAAATATGAATATGTTTAAAATTTGTATATTGTTATGTTGCATGAGTTTCTAGAAAGTGAGATGTATCCAGAACAAGTAGAAGTTTTCTTCAAATTTGCAGGAAACTTGAAGTTGGGAGCAATAATATATATTAAAAGAATAAAAAATATTTTAGATTACA
>ML831024.1:65460-76128 GCA_009831015.1 Picea engelmannii | reverse complement strand
GGTTTATATCAGAGGATTTACGTGATCTATTCTAGCATGCTTCACAGGTAGTGTACCGACCTTGTGTTGAAGAGCCTCGGGAGGGACGTTGACTAATCTAGTCAATCCTTCACTTTCTTGAGCCTTGACCTTAGTTCACTTATGATAGCTACTGTTTCCTCCTCTAGCGAGTGTGAGTGCAAGTTATATATTCTCTCGGAATCTAACGTGTTGCCAGGTGGGATGAAACACAAGCTAGCCCATATCTGTTGACCCTCCAGTGGGTCCTCCATATAATCCAAACATTCCTCCTCCATGCTCAGCACAAATTCCATGTCTCCAGCCATATGGCTCCCTCCTTACCATTGCTGTTCACCCTATGTAAACCCTAGTATTCATGCCTTCATCACTACAATATCCCCTCCATAAAAATACAACTCAGTTAAACTTGGAAAAGCTTCCAACCCTTGACCCAAAGTAGTCCCCCTTATGCCCTCATTCATGAGCGAGGCCTCGTACGTTATGAAATTCCCACTGCTAAAAAGGGCTAAAGATGAAGGAAATTCCATGGTGTAAGAGCCATTGTTGGGCTGGACTATGATCTTCTGAACTCTCTCTGCTTGATCTTCTTGTGGGCGCCCATATAAATATAACTAGAAGACCCAGCAGTCGTGGTTGTATTCTCTACCAACGGATTCACCATCATACCTTCAGGCCTGCTTTCTGTACCAGGGAGAAAACCTGTGCCATAATCATCAACTAGATTAGTGGATGCGTGTATTCGATACTTAAGGTTTCTGGTGCTGCATATTGAACAGATCAAAAGGGTATCCCTACAGCCAAGATAAGCACGGGATTCCAAAATCAAATTTCAACAATAAACATTACCAATTCCTCAAAATATATGATATTTCTACATGAAATGAAAATAATATTTCTGGAATTTCTGCAAACTCTGACCACTAAAAATTTAAATTATTCTGGTAATCTCCACCATCAATGACTGAAATGTTGCCATGCTGTGAAAATACGTAACAGAAGAAATTGCAGAGCGCAGATCTAAGCCACCAGAAGAGACCCAACTGGCCACCAAGAGATAAGATCTATTTGCTGCATTGTGTCAAATAAACATGGTCAAAATGCCACAAGAATGAGCATCATCTGGCCGTGTGAACTTGGGCATTTTCCCTGCAGATCCAATCTTAAATTCCTTTGTGTGATCACTCATCTCTGAAACCTGACATTGGAGTGCCCTTGACTGAATTAAGGTGCCTTGGCTCTAAACCTCTCATTCTCCCTTTGAAATCTGTGTTTTTCCCTCGTTGTATTGCTTTTACAAAGCCGAGAGCGCTTTTAATATAGATTGGGTATAATTCTTGCAGTGGTACATATTTTTGTTGAGGTTTTTTGGAATATCTATGATATGCTCTGTTATTAGTCAATGTTTCAAACACTTTGAACTGAGGCTCATCGTTGGGATGAATGTCAGGCCTTTAATATATTACACAGTCAAGAGAACTTTTAATATAGCCTTTTGTTTCTTGGGAGGGTTATAGATGTATAGCCATCTTCCTCATGAAATTATGGGCACAGGCAGGAGTTTTTAAGTGAAAAGAGAATGCCATATATCAGACCTTCTTTCAACCCCTTACTGCTCTGAATGGGCATAAGCATCTTTGGACCTTGATGACCTTTAAGGGATAGCCACTAGACAATGGACATAATTCAGACTTTCTAGACACCTGTTACAACACAATGAGAGTCAGTCTAGGTTACAACCTTTAAACAACAGTGTAGAGGTCCCATGGATAGTTTTTGATCCTTAACTTGCTTACTAGTTCCAGGAGAGCTTTGACAAGATACAACTTTGAGAATAATAGTTGTAGTATAGTTACGGGTTCTCCACTGGTTGATAACCTAGTAAATGGTGCTTTTTGGAGAGTGAAATGTGGTAACAGAGTAACCTTACTATTAAAATCCTGATCTGCCTGGGTGTACTGTCAATGGTCATATATGTGTTCTAAGTAGCGGCACTTCACAAGCTGTCAGCTTTTCAGGATGAGGAAAAATGGATTTTAGCTTGAACAAGGACTTCAGAATCCATTTTCCACCTTTTCTGACTTAACAGACATAATGGTTCAAACTGTCATGAAAGGCTGGACTGGTGTACCAAACCACAGTTTGTCAAACACTGTTCCTGATGTTCTCACTTTAACAGATTACTAGAAATAACTCCAAAAGGGCATCTCCCCGAGTCCTCTTTCTTCTCCAGCAAAGAGCCCTTTACAGCTATGATCTGAATATCTTAGTAACAAATATAAAATCTTGCTATGTTTCACCACAGTTAAGTCAACTATCATTATTGATATTGTAATGCTCAGCAGTGCTTGATATTTATTTTTACTGATGGCAGATTGGTTCCCAGAGTACTTCTGTACAGATGAAGCCAGTGAATTTACTATTGGCCGGATCCATTTCTATGAAAACAGAGGATTCTAGGAAGATAGGGCCAAATTGGAGTTGGCTGCACGAGCAAGTAGGAGTTTGGGGAAGCAAGGCATTCTCCAAGCCTGGCTTAGTTGAACAGATAAGTACAACTGCAGACTCTAGTGACTATTTATGGTACACAATAAGGTAAGGAATAATTTCTGGTACGGTATTTGATTAATTGCATTTTGGTAGTAATGACATTAGTATAAAGAAACAAAGTATTCTGTATATGTCCATTAACAACCTGAAGAGATCAACAGGGCTAGTAGATACCTCGAGATATTGAGATGTATACAGCAAAGGGAAGAGCGGAAGGCTACAGTATTTTGTCTAGAAATAACACAATTAATGCTAATAGTCCAATAACAAAATGCTAAAATCAATATTGATAATGCTAATAATATACCAAACTCAGGATGCATGCAGGCAGTTATGCTGTGAATTTCTTTCAACTAGCATATCACAAATTTGCATATTGATTGACAGTGTCCAAGTTGATGACAATGAACCATTTCTTCATGGTGGGACTCAACCAATTCTCGAAGTGGAATCCTTGGGACATGCTTTACATATTTTTATCAATGGCGAATTGACAGGTAATCACCAAGTACCCCATCAAATATGGTACTGGATATATGAGATCCTCTGAGAGCATATTGATATAAATATCATCATGGTGCTAATGTAATATATGGATATATTAAAGAAGAAGCACAAGAGTAAAGTATCTATAAAATGGTTGTAATTCATGCAAAATGGAACAAAATTTTTGTGCTTTTCTGTTTTATGGTCCATGCTGATGATTATTTGCTTTGCCTGTGTTTTCACCTTCCTTGATGCATTTCAGTTCTCCGTGGCTTAGTATAGCTTTAATACCTCCTTAATGATATTAAATTAAAGGTAAGAACACAGTAAAGATTGTGTGTATGAAAGGGACAAGTTTAGTGTTACTATCATTAATGCTTGCACATTGTGTTATTAATGCTTGGGAAATATGGGTTTCACTTCTCTCTATTAAACTTTCTACCTTTAATCTACCATTTCTTCCTCTGTGGGCTGAGGGCTCAACTATCTTCCTTGTAATTTTTACTCATAGAAATCTATTCTTCTTGAGTACCTTGGGTTCATTGCAACCGTAGTCTTTTAGGTCAATTTGTGCTGTGTGAGTACTCATATGTTTGAAGAGCTGATTGAGTGGCTATTGCTTGAAAACAAACCTCTGCTTTTACATCTTAAAACCATCTATCCAGAAATATGCATATACAAATATAACAGTAGAAGTGCATGCTACCTCCTGAGAGGTACCCTATGTTTTTATTGGCTACACCATTGTAAGCCCAAGAAAGATGCAAGTCGAAAGCCTTGTAGGCCATGTGGATGGTTTTGAATGTAGACTCCTAGGCCTTTTTGGACGGCCATGCCCGATCCCTCTAGTCCCCATGCTCATTTGCTTTCATCCTGGATAGGATTGGAGGTCTTGAGGTGGATCTATCAGGACACATGGTTTAAGGAGCCATTGATTATTTTGTAGGGGTAATCACACTATGTAGGGATAGTCCAGCCCATGGTCTTATGCACACCTATGTCTTTTCCCGCATGGTCATGTGTCTAGAGTCTGTACGCATCTTCTTCGCCTTGATGCACTACTCATTTACAGTTCTCAACATGACAATCTCACAATTCATAGCAGTCTCACACCTTGGTGTAGTCATCAATAAAAGTCACGATATATTTGTTGCCGAAGGGAAATGGAACATGCATGGGGACACACAAATCAGAGTGTATCAACTCTAGCTTTCTATGTGCTCTTGAGGTGGATTCATGAAAAGGCTTCTTGTTATGTTTACCAAGGATACATGCCTCACTTTACTTCAAGTTCCTTGGAATGGTGGGAAAACTAGAAACATCATTTTCCTTCAACACATGAAGACTATCATAACTGATGTGCCCAAATCTAGCATGCCACAAGAGACTAGAAGACAATGTACCTTCATCATGGTGAGAAAGGTATGCACAATTCTGTGCCTATGTAGATGTCTCTTTCAGCTTCAACAATTTGTCATCCTCCATCCTGTCGTGACGACCATGTTGTCGAGAGACCTCCTTATTTCAAAATTTCCATCAAACATGTGAATGGAATGGTCTTGCTGTTGAATGTGCAGAAGAGAGAGCAAGTTCCTCTATAACTCAGGAAGATAGAGAACATTATGCAAAAGAAAATTTGGGAATCTGGGCAATTTGAGCCTGATGGTGCCAATTCCTGTAGGTTTAAGGATCCATCTACAAAGCTTACTGCACCATCTACATTTTCATTCAATTCTTCAAAGAAGTCTTTCCGAAAAGTCATGTGGCAAGTTGCCCAGTATCAAGCAACCAAACATCTCTCCAAGAAGCAAATGAAGTTTTGAACAATTCTTCATTTATGCTAGTACTGCAATGAGAAATAACATATTGAGCAGGTTCATGAGCTTTATTGTTTCCTTCCTTTTGTTCCTGCTTGTCTTTGATCTTCTCCCATGGGATCCTACATGTCTTCGCTTCATGTCCATTCTTGCCACACTGAATACAGTGAAGACCATGATTGTGCTTGACCTTGTGAAGACCAAATGATGGAGCTGATTGGAAATGGAGGACTGAGTTTCGCTCTCGTTGAGAGAAGGGCAACACGAACTTGTCTAAGTTGCTCTAACTCATGTATTTTATGGTCTCTTTCTTCTAGTTGCTCTTGAAGGTTAGCAACAATGCAAGCATGTTGTTTTTCTTGCTCATCAAATCCACTTTGGATTCGCACCACCTCTGCCATTGCAATAAATTGCACTCTAATATCTATCTCTAGTTGTTGTAACTGCCGCCTTTTCCTTGCCATGTCATGTAGGTGTTGTTGTATGGACTCCTTAGAATTACTCATCTCAGAATCAATGGATAGAGAAGCTAAATCAGTCTCCAGTTGTTTAGATAGCGAATTTTTTATTGTAGTTGATTGCAGGCATGATAGTGCACTCGATCACGTCTCGAGGTCCACAGGTCCTAGACATGGAGTACCGAGAGCTAGACGACTTAAGCATGGCCTCGGAGGGCCCCTCTTTTTCTTCAAGAGTAGTCCACATATCACCAACAACAACATCCATCACACCAGCCTGGTCCTGAAGTAGCAGTGAGTCTTGCTCCATGAGGTAATGACTCTGGGTATCATGGTATGTATCACTCTGATTTTTGAAGCACTTGAACATGTTGTATTGAATCCTTCTTCATTTCATGACATTTGCTTGGAAATAATGCTCTTTGCCTCGTTCAAACCTGGAAGGGTGACACAGTGCCCTAGTAAGTTGATTTTCCTTTAGGATGGGTTGCTACTGGGTGGATCTTTGAAAAGTCATCATCCATCCCCTCCATACTTACCACTTTCCATCTTCCCTTTCTTTTGGACATTGGGATTGGCTACACTAGGAAGGGTTGTACCTTACCTCGTGGGAAGAAGGGGCTAAAGGCCCTATTATTGCACAGTTTGTAGCAAGGATTAAAGCTTGAGTTTTGAAGGTCAAACTGGCGAAACAGGAACCAATCCCACCCAATGTCACCGCAATGGGATGGTTCTTTCTCTTTAGGGAGGTGCGGCCCAGGGTAGACGTCCCCGGTGACCTGGGGTTTTGAGAAGGCAAAAGGATAATAAGAGAAGGATAAAATTCCCCCCCTCGCAAGTCACCATTGAGCAGATAGTCCTGGCTAAACAACCAATAATAAATTAAACCCCCCAAAGATATACCTACCTGAGACAAAGCAACAACAAATGATATATGCAAGCTATTTCAATGGGTTAGTACTTCATATAAATAAACGACTATCTGATAAACATATAAGCAATTTAGCAATAAATATTGACGAAGTCAATGTTTATAAATAGCAAATGAAAATTGTCACTTCTCCAATAAATACTGGAATGATATGGCATTCAATGTAGCAAATCAACACTTCATTTAATCTATGCCTTTAATATTCATTCAATTGCTTATGAAAACAAAACGTCTAGCTGCACTAGTGATATTATGGCCAAAGATGACGACAGCATGTAGGGTTAGTAAAGTTAGGGTTTTGATTCAAGGGTTTGAAAATAGCTTTGATCAAAGGTCACTTCAGCACATGGGGTCTCTTAGGATCAGTGCCTTAGCGTTAAATGGAGTCAATAGTGAAGAACGCAAGAGCTGAAGGAGACAAAAGTTTAAACGGCTAAAGACTAGAGGGAGATACTTTGAGGTGTTGCTAAGGCAAGGCCTCAAAGTGAAAATGTAATGTCCCCACTTTGGGACATCATCACAGTCCAGAGGTTTATGATGACTAGAGTAGCCAGATGGATGTTATAGAGAGTACAGGGGTTATTGAGAGGCATTGTGGGGTCCATCTCGCATTGCTCATCATATTCCATCATTATGAGCCATTCCGTACAGGTTGGCTTTGGTTCCGTTGCATTCCGACGATTTCCATGATTTTGACTATTTTGAGCTATAAGTCAATTGAATTCACTGAAGAGGTCATTTTGGGCACATTACTTGGAGGAACCTCTCAGTGTAATAGCTCATTGGAATCGAGAGAAGAAACACTACTGGATGGGATGGTGAGAAGTGACTTTCAGTGGCCAGGGAAGCCACAAGGAGAGATAAGGTGTTTTTCAGAGGTAAAAAGGTTAATTAATTAATTAAAGTGATTTAATTAATTAATTAAATATTAATAAAATGAAAGCCACTTTGGAGGGACAAGGAGAGCAAAAAGTATAAAGGAAAGACAAGGGCCTCATCTCATTCATTCAGGTATGTTTATCTTTTGGATTTCTGGCTTCTAGCTAGAGGGCCCATCTGTTGGGGGTTTTGAGGGTTTTGACTTAACAAAGTTACAAACCCTAGAGGACAATTCGGTGGTGAAAGATTCCACCTAGCTTGTCCCAAGTTTGGTCTCGGAGATGCAATACTCTCCCACACCATTCTAGCTCGGTTCTACATCAGTGCAGGAGGGTTCTACAAAGCCATAGGCACAGGAAGAGAAGGAAGGCGCACCATTGGGGGTTTCCAGCAAGGGGGGCGCACCATCCTTGGAGAGAGATTCGTTGTAGGAGATCGGCAGGGCTTTTGGAGTTTCTATCACTTGGGTTTTCATTGCAGGGCCTTGGACATCAGATCTAGTCCATTCATGAGGAGTTTCAGGTGCTATTTGATTTATTAGATGCATGGGACCAATTGGAGGAGAGGAGCAAACTTCAGAAATTGGTTTCAGTCATTTGCTAGCTCAGATCTTCACCATTTCGCTTGGGACTTCACCAGGGAGGTAACCAAGCCCCGATCTATCATTTTGGAGAGTTTCAGGAGGTTTGGAAGCCTCATTCATCCAGGCCGAATTATTAGGGTTTCAACCATCCAGGGGGGCGCACCATTCAGTGGAGGAGTTTCAGATCTATAGGGTTTGAGAGTGGATTTGGAGATTTGGACATCTGGGTTGTCCTTACAGTTGCCCGATCTATCAGTTGGCATATTTCTTGGGGTGATTGGACACTTTTGGCAGTAGGGCCGAATTGTTGAGGGGCTTCAACTATCCAGCAGGGCGTGGCACCTTCCAGCTTGGGGGTTTAGCATTCGTACGACCCAGATCTACTTGTATTCAGTCTTCATTGTATATCCAGCCTTTGGAGGCTTATTGTAGTCTTCTATTGGAGCATTTTGTAGCAGCTCTATTATCTATCTTCTTGGCCATCTGTTGAGTATTCCAGATTGGCATCTTCATTGTAGCAGGTTCCTCTATTCATGAATAAAAGCATATTTGAGATGTTTTGGCTTGTCTATCATATTGCATATGGTTGAGGTATGTTCCATGATTGTCTCTTCTTGTTTATTACTGCAACCCACATATAAATCATCAACTAAAACCCTAAGGCCGAAATCAAGAGGCCATTTTACAAGTAAACACATGTAAACAAGTAGATCAACAAAGTGTTTGATGAAATGCCACAGTCAGAAAAAGTTTAAAAAGACACCAAAACCGTGATGTTCTTGGCATAATGGCTTGTGATCATTACAGAAAACCCTAGGGGAGAGAGGCTCACTTTGGTGTAGGTGAACTAGGCCTCAGTGCTCTCTCCTCCTTCCTTAGGTCAGATGGAAAAACGACTAGCTGAAAGATGAAGAATAAAACCAAAACTAGAGGGTTTGATGAAGTAGATGTTGTCACAGCAAGGCCTTTTCAACAAACCCTAGAGAAAGATGACCCTAAGTGTAGTAGACCTAGGCTTAAGACGTCTCACTCTTCTTGGTCTCTAGATAGTATGGCTAGCAATAAATGGAGAGAGAGAGAGAGAGAGAGAGAGAGAGAGTAGCAACGACTAGGCTCTCTTCTTCTTCAATGGCTGAAAATTTCTCTCAAAGGGGACATGAGACAAGGACCTACTTGTGTGCTTGTCACCTAGGGTTTTTGTTCAGCAAAATCATAAATACATGCAAGAAATTAAACTACAACCATTCATTCAAGAAGTTTTGTAGAAAAATACTTACAATTCACCAAGAAATATCAATTCAAACCCTAGTTGTAACACCTTCCTTCAAGAGAAATGCTAAAACATACCAAAATTATCCTCCTTCAACAAGTGTGCATCACTAAATCAACCAATAACCCAAGAGAGGGCGCAAATTTCAGACCTCACTAATGAGTGAGTAAGTTGTGATGAAAAATTGAAAGTAAAAATATTTCATTTATACAGTACCATGACCTAATTTTACATTTTAGGTTATGAAAAAGGCTGACAAGGCCAAAATACTAAAATCATACTGTTTTACCTTAAAATGTTAAATCTAAACCCTAATCAAGCTGAAAAGAGATGAAAATCCTCTCTAAGGGGGATGTTAGCCCATTCTAGGGCAAATTAAGCATCCTAGAGCAAAACGTTAGCTCTCCTTGGGCTTCTCCAACCTGCCACACATGCCACTGCTGCCCAGTGTGCCTCTCAAGACGTCCAATAGGTTGGATGACGTCATGGTCATCAAGGGTGACGTCCCAGGCCTTCCAAGGCCAACGTTCCACTGAAAAGGGCTCAACCCCCTTAGGTCAAGCTGTGTTGGGGTGCCTCTGGTGGAACGTCCTCTGCTTCTCCGGTGCAAAGCCCTTGATCCATCTCTGTCCTATCTCCACTCCCTGATGGGGTCTCAGCATCCACCTGGTGGGCTCTTCAGCCCCATGGAGGTCCGAACTTATCATCTCCCCATGTGTACCGGTCCAAATGGTACCTGTCCGTCGGGCATGGTCCTGCACATCAAAAGCTACGCCCTCCATGGCCTCATCAGTCACAGGGATCATAGCAATGTCAATCACATTTCATCATCAATATTATTAAACATGTGCATAAAATCCCTAATATATCAGTCAACAGCCTAAAGACGTTACACAAGCCTACAATACAAGTCTGGAGGAAAAGACAAGGCGTCCTATTGGGCTAGTGTCCATAGAAGAAGGAAAGTTCCCGGAAGAAAACTTCATCCAAGCCATGCAAGTGGGTGATTTGGTCAGGGGATGTCCAAACATGTGGGTGTAGTGAGGGGCAAGGATGGAAAAATGTTACCTATGGGTGCCTTTGTAGAAGGTGAGCTGTACCTGTCATGGATGCATTCTTTCCAAGCCCATTCTTGCCTTTGTTCTTATTCCTTTTATTCTTTTATCTTTTATTTGCTTTTTTCTTTTTTGTTCAAGAGCTAATCAGGGGACATTGCCCTGGCATGGTGACCAGTGGTGATAGCGTTACCCACATGTACTCTCACAGAGATGAGAAGGATGGCTCGTGATGAGACCCCCTTTCCCTTGGCCATGCAACCAAGAGTCACTGCCCTGGTGTGGTGACCAGCTAGTGGCAATGTCATACTGCTAGGTACCCATGGCACTAATAGGCTGGCTCGTGATGAGACCCCCTATCCCCTGGTTAGGTCTTGCTTTATTACTTTTTTGGGTCCCTCTTGTTTTTTGCTGAGAAGCCTTTTATTGCTTTCTCGGGGATCCCTGGGCGAAGCATCTCGAGGTTTTATTTTAGGCCTTTATCTTTTACCAGCTTGCTTTTACCTTCTGGGCCTTTAGCCCCTTCTTCCCACGAGATAAGGTGCAATCCTGAAAATAGGTCAACCCAATGTCTGGACAAGTGGAATGGGATAGGTGAGCGGGAAACAAGATGGAAAAGTG
>ML831024.1:9196-20824 GCA_009831015.1 Picea engelmannii | reverse complement strand
CATTTACCAATGAAGGGGGCGCAAATCCCCATGGGTAATTAATTAAATGTGGGTGTAAAGGTTAGGAAGTGGGGTTGGGTAGGTTAGGGAGTCTCTCTCAATCACATTTCACCTTTACTTTAACTTATTTGATCATTTATTACAAAATTGACATTTTCCCATGTCTTGGGTTTAGCAATTAAAATTGTTTTTATTTGACTAAGACTCCTAAGTGGACAAAACCCTAACAAAACTTGTCCAATTGAGCCGAAACTTGGCTCAAGAGTGTAGGGGGTCTCATTCCATTTATTTTGAGTACAAATACCCCTACCAAAAGCCCAGGGGCCTAGCTTTTACATTATTTCATCAGAATTAATTAATTAATTAATTAATTTAATTCCCAACCTTAGGAAAAATAAATTAATTAAAAAAAACCTATCTAGACTTGACTAAAAATCACGAAACTTTTTGTGCTGTCTTACATGGTCATTTACATCGTTCCTAAACACTAGCTACCAGAGAATGACTTCATTAGAACGTCTTTCACCACTTTGGAGGATTTATTGCTAGTGGAAGTGAAAAACTCAAGGGAAATTAATAAGATTGGTTAGGCCAAATCAACCTCTTGAGGATAAAAAACACTCAGTGAAAGGAACTCTCCTAATGAAGAAATCCTAAGGCAATTGACCTAACTATGATCCATGCAGACCTATTACATTATAAACCCACGAAGGGGTGCGGAAATCCCGCTTACAAAACTATGTGCTGGAGCAAAAATGCCCTGTAGAACCAAATAGTCTTCGACATGTTTGCATCTGATGATGCATATCTTCATGGTACATGGAGTTGACCCCCTAGTTGAATAGGCGGTCAACAAGTTGTACACATGGCATGACTGTTTATTATTTTATGTATTCTTGACCTTGTCCACTTGAGTTAGTTGGTGGATATTGGTTCTTTATGTAGTCCTAGGATAGATCTAGGGTTTGACAATGGATATTCTCATTTTATTTCAGATGAAGTTGGAGCTCAAACCTATATAAGGATTTTCTTTCTTCATTATTTCTTATGGCTGGATTTTGAGTTTCCTCTCCTTGGATCTTAATGGATATATCTTTCTTGGAGCATATGTGATGTGTAAGAGTTTCTTTCCTATCAATGTGAGGCTTATTGTTCCTTCTCTATTTATTGTTGATGAATTGTGGTAGAGATTGCTAGAACTTTCTTTGCAGGGCCAAGAGAAAAGGGTATTATTTACCCCATTGGAAGGGTTCTATGCGAGGAGTTTCTCCCTCTTGAATCCGTTGTTGTCTTATACATGGTGGTATTCTCTTGTATCTAGCATCTTCTTGAGTGGGTGCTAGATTAATTCTTCATTGTGTAGGGCATACCCTAATGGCATGGTTTTGATGTGGCACTTTTAAGGCCCTCCTAGTCTTCTTTTACTTTCATTTTCAACAATGTTAAGTTTTTCTTGTGGCATGCATATGTGGCCGTTGTAGTCTTAACCCTTTATTGAGCTTGCCCTCTTGGATTGGCCTCTTGACTCCATTTTCCCTTGTTTGTATAGGCACTAATCTCTTGATCCTTCCATCATTCTTTTACCACTATACTACAAAAACATTGTTTTGCTAGAGCTCTCTTCACATCACCTTTGAGCTTCATTGTTATAGCTTTAGTAATCCTAATAGCTAGGGATACCCCCCTAGAGTTGAAGAAGAGCCAACCTAATGTGAGTGCATAGGTTGCCTAGGTAACCATCCTGGTAGTTCCCTATTAGGTTGCACCTTGTGGATCAATGCTTTTATCATTAAGTGCGGGTTGGGGAGGCAACACTCTCAAATGGTTTGCAATGCTATCATAGCCTTCTTGAAATTATGCTTTGCTATTTTATTCTCTTGTGAGATCCATTCATTTTTCTATATTTTTGTTTTGTCTTATTTATGGAATACCATATGACATTCAGCTGACATTCTAGGATTATGCTTGAGAATTGGACTATACATGTAATTGCTGCTGAAATCCTTACAAAATTATGCATTTAACAAGAAGGGATGTGAAAGTCCAGGCTATACTATGTACGCTAGTGTAGTGTAATATGCTATTTAGCACTATGATTTATGGATCTTCTCTATATTGAATGATGGCTTACTACCTTGATTCCTTACACCGTAGAATAATGCTGCTCAACCCTTCTTAAGTAGAGATAGATTATATATGAATATATTCACCATTTAGTTCTGAATGATTTCTGTAAGAATGAAAAAGACTCTAGATTTCAACTGAAATAGGAATATAGGTTCTCATAGTTCATTCAGTAATTAATATATATTAAAATCCTAATTTTGCTTCCATTTAACTTGGGTTCTCTTTTTCTTTCTGACAGTCTTGACTAGAACCTCTCTAAGAGGATTTTGAACAGTGCTTTGAGTAAAGACCGATGTTGTTTTGGGTGCTTATAGGGCTGAGTTCTCTTATATGGAAATAATGACTAAATATTATTTCATTTGTCTCCAGAACTATGGGTCATTTTTTGACACAAAGGGTGCAGGAATCACTGGTCCAGTTATATTGAGAGGCTTCAAGGATGGGGCACATGATTTGACCTCACAACAGTGGACATATCAGGTTTGATATTAAATCTTTTGACCTTAGTGATATATATATATATATATATATATATATTATTTTTATTTTTATTTTTATGAATGAATGCTGCATATGAAACACTGTCAAACTCTGCCATCAACTTAATGTCCAGGGCTCTATGCCTGTTGGGATTTGACCTTAGTGAGGTATTACAGTTTACTATGCTTTTTTTCTAATTTACATGTGCTTAAAGGGTGATAAAGAACAGAGATAAATTACTTTACGTTGTATATAGGTTGGCGTACAGTTTGAAGCCTTCCGTTTTTACATACATTCAGCATGTTTATAGTTTTAATTTCAGTTATTTCAGAAAAAAGAGTAATATACTAATATGTGCTATATATAGTTGATTTGTTCCTGTGAAAATGAATTTTTCTTTGAACAGACAAAATGTTGGATTTCAACTGCATCTTACAAAAGTAGCTTGCATTCTTTAATCTTGTCATTCCTTATGATGTGTCATATCTGAAATTTAATCATTTACAAGTGCAGATTGGATTGAAAGGTGAACAATTAGGCTTTTATTGGGGTGAGAACACAGCTGATGCGCTATGGATTGCAGGACATGACCTCCCTAAGAATCAACCCATGATATGGTACAAGGTTGGGCAACAGTTTATTTTTACCCATATGCTGCTGTTTTTAACTGGAAGTAATGAATAATCTTTCTTGCAAGATTGGGCAGTGACTCCATGACTTTCTTTAAATGTTTTTTCATGAAATCAAAGTATACGAGTATTGATTTCTGGTTCAGTGTTTGTCTATGAATGAGCATATGCTTGAATATTTCTTAGCATCCACATGCACATGAAAGCATATTTTCGAAATGAGTTTGTTATTTTTCCATAGCTTTAACTCCTTGAATCTGATTTTAGGTGTGTGTATCTCTTTCTCTCTCACAGAGATAAGATAATATAATTTTATTAGTTTCCACGGATGACCAAAAAGGTAGGTCAATGGGACTCATAAGTACAATTACTAGTGACAAATTCTACAAGTGCCAAAGCAACTACTATAAGCTAAATGCTATAAGGTAAAGTATAACCTAAAAGAAGCTTTAGAAATTTCTGCCCCAATTGAGTTTTAATGCAAAAAATAAATTTCACCTCTTTGACTAGAGATTTCCTGGATCTTAACTCTGCGAATTGCAGCCTTCGGGTTGTATGAATAGAGTATAAAACAGAGGCAGGAAGAGTACAATATTTCATTTTCTAACAGCCAAATCTTCTAGGCAATCCAAGAAGAAAAGATACCAAACAACCTGGATAAGTTTCAGCCCTCTAGGGAAACTTATCCCACATAAACCATATCTGAAAATTCACTTTTACATCAGCTATAACAGCAGTAAAACAGCAGGTATAGCAGCAAAAAAACAGCCCTTAGATTCTTCAATGGTGATGTCAAATCACTCAACAAATTGTCCTTTTACTTATCTTAAATCAGCAAGACATATATAGGTGTAAATAACAATACTTGAAGAACATATATGCCTGAAAATCAAATGTGGATACTGCACAAGTTTTGGACAGCTGAAAACTTCATCAATATGCTCAAGATGAAGTACAAGTACATACCATAGATTTCTCTTAAGGCTAGTACAAGTACGCTAGCTCTCCAAAACCCTAGCAGCTAGCTCAACGAAGGAGCTACAACATACAAGAATCACTACAACAAGTCCTCCAAGGAAAAATGTCCTCTTCTCTTCTTCTCCTCCACCAAAGATACCCTAGGGTTTTATCACAAAATTCTATGTTATCCACCATTTGGTATGAGGATTACACATGATTTTCATCACATTATTTGTAGGGTGGTATAATGATTCTATCCTTCCAAAGGCGTGGAATTTGGTAGAAGTTGCTTCAACATTGCATCATGGACTATTGAGCTTGATTTTGGAGATGGTACTTGCCATTGATCGGATGCTCCTTGGTGGAGGAGATTGATTTTCTCTTTGATTGATTGTCTTGGTTTGGTTCTCCCTTGAGTGTTGCCCATGTTTTTGTTGATGATTATGAGATGCTTTGAAAATGGTACTTTCCATTAATCATATGCTCCTTGATGGAGGAGGTTGATTTTCTCCTTGATTGATTGCCTTGGCTTGGTTCTCCCTTCAATGTTTCCCATGTTTTGGTTGATGATTATGAGATGCTTTGATTTATGCTATGGTTTCACTACATCATGATCTCTTTTAGCATAGTGGATATGCCTTAGATTGTTTATAGTATATACACATGGATGATGATGCTATATTTGATGGTGAGAGTGCTCTAATGCCAGGGATGTCTATGATGATCCTATTATAACACTTAACTCAATAGGCATGGATTTTCATAGAGTGCTTCCTTTATTGCATATCTTTTCATGATGATGTGCCATGGGTTGAGGGTTTAACCTCCATTTGGCACATGAGCACCCTTTCCTACATGGCTTGTTTTGTCACTTGTGGTGGTTTATGATGATTGGGACTAGTGTCTCATGTGGAGTGCTCACCTTCTTGCTACATGGATTTCATGCCTACTATTTTGAGCTTGTGGTGGAGCATCCTAGTGCTCATCTTGATGGAGGTCTTCTATTTGGGTACCCTTTACTTGTTTGGCGACCTTGGCACTTGGATAGACTTGTACATATTACAGCTTTTGAGAAGCCCTCTTCCTTGGGTGTTGTGATAGTGCATTGGGAGTTGTGACCTAAGTTGCATGAAACAGGGAAACGTCTGGAATTTTCCGAAATGGGGACGACAGGGAATACGACCCTCCAAAAATGGAAATGCCGTATAGATATATATATATAATAAGTTTGACAAAAAATCGACTAGAAAAATTTTAATGATAAAATTTGATATTAAGTTCGATAGATTTAAAAATTTAAAAATAAAAAATTATTTGTTATAAAATTTAATACATATGATATATATAAAAATATGAATGAAATTTTTGTATATGAAAATATAAATAAAATTTTTACATATGAAAATATAATGAAAATAAAATTTAAATTTTAAAATATATATAATTAAAAAAGCATAAAATATACAATATAATAAAATATACAATATAATAAAATATAAAATATAAAATTATAAAATATAAGTAATAATACAAACGAATATGTCAAATGGGTTTATCCCGAGTGGTTTGTGATGGGGGTGTTTTCCCCCACCCAGGTTCAATTCCCGCAAGTGACATGTTGAGCTCTTAAATGAGCACGCTATCGAAAAGCCTCGGCTTTCTACAAAATTTGGTTTACCCCGGGTAGCATCCTAATGAGGGGAAGTGTCTGGTAGGTTTCCCTAGAAATTATACATAATAAAATTATAAAATACAAGCTAATTCGAAAATCAGAAAATGTACATAATAAAATACAAATGAAAATAGTGGGTCGTTGTCGTCATCACCGTCGAACCTTAAACCTAGTTCAATGGTCACCTATGAATAATCCTCAATTCTTAGCCCTGTCTGTGTCACTTGTGGACTCGACGTCAAGTCTATAGTCATTGGACAGGAAATTGCTTGTCACTCGCTTGGAGATTCTGGAGTGCGGCGCCAAGTGGAAGGAATTTCCATTATTGTATTCGTGGAAGGAAAAATTACCATTCCCCGTTAGAAATTTAAGAAATCCCTTGTATTCATGGAAGGAATTTCGAATTTCGATCTTTATATTCACCGAATCCAGTGTCTTAGGGTCTGAAAGGCCACCCATACAGGGAGAAACGTTGCCGAAACGTCAACAACTGTACGATATGGCGTTTAACAATTGCGAAACACTGTACAGTATGGCGACCGGTGTTTCATACCCATTTCGGCGTTTCGGGCCGTTTCGGGCCGTTTCTGGGACTGGTACACTGGTTGGCCAAGCGTTTCCTACAAATTAGGTTGTGACACTACCTTGGGCGTTGTGACACTGCATTGGGCATTGTAGTACCACATTGAGAGTTGTTTCATCGCATTGGGAGCTGTGACATATGTCTTGGGCATTGGAGAAAGTGGCTAGCATGTGGATTTCCACCTTTGAGGAGTTTCTAGATGGAGTGCTCACTTACCTTGGCATACGTGTATGACAACTCATCACTTGTATCATTGTTTATTGCTAGAATGGGGCTATTTCCTTTTCCATGGTTGTTTGTTGGCATCTTGCATGTGGATTGATGTGTTAGATGGTGGTTTGACACCTCATATTGGGGGATCTAACTACTTGCACATGATTTGATGGTGCTACACCTTGGAGACCACTATTACATGCTATATTTTAGGAGGGTTCATTGTCCATTTTGAGGGCGACCTAGCTTTAGGAGCAATTATCTTTCTGACAGAGTGCCCATATTTCTGCCAAATCAATGCCATTAGATGCAAAATGGCTGTGGGATTTCCATTTGTGATCGTAATAGAAATTCAGGAAAAAATTGACATAGTTATGGTGCTTTTAAAATCTACTGCGGGAAAATTCTTGCCGCATCTTGACCACACATTTGAGGAGTTCCCCACCTTTATTGCTTGAGCGTTTTGGTTATTTTGGGAGATCATTATTGATGTATGCCCATGGTGGGGAGCACCCTAGCTCTGGAGGTTACATTGCACACTTCTCTTTGGTTTATTAATGGGACATTTCACTTGGAGGCCTCACACTTGCTATTTTTGGAGGTTGTTGCATAACCAATTCCCTTATTTTTCTATTTTTCATTTGTCTCATGGAGTTGATTACTTGAGACCATTATTGTATTGTTTTCCTAACATATTGTATTGTATGCTCTTGGTAGAAATAATGGATCTCAACAACTCATTGCTACTTTTTGTAAGGAGGTTGTTGAGAGGGATATTTTGTTGTTATTCCTTGGAGAGATCAGTGGATCTAGGAAAACAATTCATATTTTATTGTAGATGAAGATGGAGTTCAAACCTATATAAGGGTTTTCTCTCTTCATTATTTCTCATGGTTGGATTTGTGGAGAAATCCCTTGAAGCCTAATTGAATATCTATTGGATTCTTTTGGAGGATCAATGAAATTATCTTGCTGGTGAGGAATCTTTTAGATCTCTGTTGTTTTTTCTTGTGGTGTTGAAGTAGCTTGACATATTTTTATGGAGTAACAATTTGGTAGGTTTTGATGTTTAGATTGGTCAGGATCCAAACAACAACCTCACGAGGATATAAATCCCCCTTCGTTTTTATAGAGGTGGTATTGGTTGGAATGTTGGAAGATTCTTTGAATGGTCTTACAATGAATGTAAAGGGTGAATGCTAAAGAGAAAACCCCGAAAGATATTCCAAGAAAGCTTGTATATACAAATGTACAACCCTTATATACAGTTATACAAATATACATCATATCATTTAAAGAAAAGATAGGATAAAGTGTGTCAACAGAGATTTGTCTGTACAAGGTTTTGGAATCTCCCTTCAACAAACATTCTTTCTTTCTTATAAGATACACTGAACCTGGAATCTGCAATGCCTTTTGCAAGATGAAGAAATGGACAGGTCTTCAAAGAACTTTAAATGATCAATTCATTAAAAATCAAAAACGATTTTGATAGGCAGTGCATTTGAAATCACATGCTTTCAACTCAAAGTCTGAGAAATCACTAATGTAGTGCCCCAAAATAGTTCTTTGCAGGATAAATTTATAACAATAACCCAATATGACAAGTTCAATAATTCTTGAAACCAGAGGGACGAAACAACCTCAACAAGATCTTAATGAAAATTACTTGAACTAAAATAAATTGCATTTGCTTTTTACAAGCAGGGACTGTGCTCCTTTGGACCTAAAATGTTACAAGATGACTGAAGATTTCAAGAGAAAGAACTGCTCAAACCCAAATCTTCTTGTTCTCAATACATTCATGGAAGATTTGATGGAAAGAAACAAAAACGAAGATGTAGAGGAAAAGTTTTAGCAGGCTAGTCCCCTGAATCTTGGAAAGATAGAACTTTGCTTCTTGGAAAATCTTCACCACCGCAGAAACTTATGACTACCAACCCATTCAGAATGCCCTCTTTTTCCCTTTTAAAATTTGTGTTCAATGTTCTTGAAGTAGTTAGGGTTTGTCTTTCTAGAACTTTCCATAATTCCTTTTTGGAGTAAACCATTTTTAACTAATGCTTGATTGAACTCTCATTAATGACTTATGTCATTAAAATTCGTGCCTCCAAGTAGGGCCCACTTATTCCTTTAATAAAGTTTATTTGATAAATTTTATTTTCAAGTTTTCAAGTTGACCGTCTTTAACAAAAGTGGATTGTGTTTTAATTTTATGAGCAATATATTTGACCTTTCAGCCATGGAAAGCATTTCAGATGCAATATTCATCATCTCGACTTTCCAACGAGTCCTCTTGAGCACAAATTGGAGTTCTGGATCTCAATTTACAAGCTTGGGAAATTGAGGTTCCAAGCAAATTCACCAGCAAATCATGAAAACATAGCTGACTGTTCTTTTAATTTATGAGAGAGTTATGACCAATTTCTCCTCTTGAAACCTGTTCCACCATCTTCCTCATTGAATTACCTTTCCGATGAGGTAAAGTTTGTCCAAAACCGACTCCCGGATCAAGCTATGACTTCCAGAAGTTCGCCGCCCAACAACCGTTCATCAAATCTCATGGGTTAACTTGAGCCCTTCATTCAAATTCGCCTCTCCATTTAAAAATTTGACTTTTCCTTCGTAATAGATATCCCACATGCATTTGTGGTGTTTGGAGTTTGGAGTATATATTAAAATGTTTAACATTCCTTATATGTGAAGCATAAAGAGACTATGGAAACTTGCAGGCTCGAACCTTAGAAAATTTCATGAATTAATTAAAATTTTGATTGCCCAGTCATCATCCACCAAGCACCCAGTCAACGCCTAATCAATAGTGAGTCAATGTCCATGTCATCGATGAGTCAACGTCCACATATCCATGTGTCATGATTCCATTCACTACCATATGTCATCATGCCATTGGTTGATAAAAATGCCACATTTCATGATGTCATTGGTTGCCATGTGTCATCAAATGATTGGAGGCATAACACTTAGTAAAATGGTTAAGGGGAAGATGGGACGATAGAGTGGAGGGAGGTCGCGAGGGAGGAGAGAGAAGCGGATTGAGGGTGAGGGAGGAGTGTAGGTTCAAAGTAATGTAGGTCTGCATGGAGTGAGGGGGAAGGGAAAAATGGTTAAGTGTGGGTGAGTGGGGAGAGGGATGAGTGGAGAGGGAGTAAGGGAATGTGGTGCAGGGGTAAGGGATGTGGAGGTAAGGAGGAGAAGGGGTGTAGGTCCTGTTGTCGCCTTATACACACCTGGGAGACGTGGAAGAAATCTTGAATCCACTCGGTGTGTCCTTGGGGGCAAGTGAGAGTTAAGGTGTTGTCACCTAATCCTCAACTCCTCCGTCTAGGCCAACTCCTAGCGAAGCCAAGGGGGGTAATCCCTAACAAAAATACTAAGGCTTAAACTAAGCTAAGTACAAGAAATTAAATTTAGGAGTTTATTATTCATTCAACAATCAACCATAGATTGAAATACACATAAACTAATTATTCATCCACGATATAACATCAAGCATATACTTGCATAAAAGGATACTCAGGTACATTTGTTATATGCAAGTAAATTTAAAATTTGCTTCAAAGAAGATAACCAATATAAAAATGAAGCCTGTGGCTTTGCTGAGTGTAAATTGAGATCAGTGCCTTAAAGTGAATCGTGGGAAAATGTAGTTCGTGTGTTTTATTAGGATAAATTGATGTTGAGTTAATGAAATGGTTTGGGCCTCCTTGTGTATCATTCACCAATCTAAAACTTGCCGACCGGGTGTGCCGCAGATCCAACAAGGCGAGTTGCCAGGTGATTTGACACACGCCACCCAGGGTAGAGGTCTTAGACAAATGATACCACTTAGAGATTGTCCTAATTAATGTATCAACCACTGACCAACTCAGCGTGTATGAAACTTACTTCCAGCAGATCGAGACTAGCTCGCAACTGGAAGGGTCAGGAACCGCACTGAGAGCTGAAGGGAATTTGTTTATTTTAAACAAGAAAGTAAATGATTGAAATTGAAATGTGAGACTAATTACTAATCCACACTGACCAGGCCTCTTTCGAGGAGCTGAGGGGATGGTTTATTTTCCAAATTGAAATTGCAAGAAGTAAAGCTAATCTAGCAATTAAAATGTTACTTTCCAAAATGAAATCTAATCTATGTGAAGATTGCAGTGCTTTGTGATGAATTGAAAGATTACTTTTATTTTATCTTTAGTTATTAAAGTTGAATCTAAGCTAAAATTGCAAAATTGAGACAAACACCAAAAAACACTGTTCCCCCAGGGGGGATGAAGAGCGAGAGCTTGTATCCCCACTGATTTTATTAAGAAACTTTCACAACTCTTTATGGGAGTGACTTGTGACCATTCATTAGGGGTTCACAAGTCTTTACAATGTTTACAAAGTACTTATTGAAGAAAAGGGGTGCCCCGGGGGGTCTCGGATGCTCCGAATCCGCCCAAAACGGACAAAACTTCCTCTTATCTGTTCACAAACCTGCACAAAACAGCAAGCAAACAAAGACAAAAGATGCTCAAAAACACTTTGGAAGTGTCTTTGGTCATTAGTAGGAAAGCCCCAAAATTGACTAAGTAAACTAGCGTAAAAAAATAGCAAAATGAACTAAGAAGAGAAAGCTAAAGAGCTTGTCTCCTTAGGGTATTTTTCTGCTGTTTTAAAAAAGAAATATAAAGACACTCTAATTGCCGAATATGGAATTAAAAGATTTAGGAAAAGAACTATCCTTTAACTTCTAAATTTTTTGAAAGAAAAGCATGCTAAAGGGGACTTTTCCTATGCTAGATCTAAGTATTTAGATGAAACTTAAAAGTACAAACTTGGATCTAGTTTATCTTATGCATGTACACTTAGATATTCAGAATTTGAAATAAAGATAGATCTAAGCTACTTGCATTTCCAACAAAGTAACCAAAATTTAAAATTTCTTTGAGAAAGAGTGAAGGGAGAAA
>ML831023.1:35841-55210 GCA_009831015.1 Picea engelmannii | reverse complement strand
ATATCATTTTCTTGTAGAAATTAGAATATATAAAGTAGGGAATATAAAATGTGTAAAAAATGAAACTCATCTCTATATTGAAGAGGCTAGACTGCAAAACTTTGAATATTTAAATAAAACTAACTTCCATAAAACCAATTTTTGTGTGCTTTAAGTGCCAAAAAACAATTGAGATTAAAAGCATAAAACAAAGTACTAGAAAGTTCATTTATTGAAAGTATATAAAAATCCATTTCTTGTAGGCTTAAATATGTTCATGTCTTTGTAAGTAGCACCTATTTATACAAAAAGACTTATCAAATCTCTAAATTTGTAGCCCAAGTTACTTAAACTTGGTGCATTGTTTAGACTTCAAAGTAGCCAACCTAGTGGGTTTTGTGAGAGAAATACTAGTTGAACATATATGCTCTATGTATTGTTTGCGAGACTTGAACCCACATGCTTTGTAAGGGTCCTGCTAACAAAACCCAAAACTTAATACATTTAAGCATAAAATTTATATCATAATATTTTTTTTTACGGTTTTATATTCAACAACTAACAAACTAACAATTCATGGTTCAGTAAATTATAATTGAGCTACCTGATATACAAATCATATATATATAATTAAACATAAAAATCTTAGTAAAATAGTGAACCATCATATTGATAATGACATAAATACCTCTCAGTGATGTTGTTTCCCAACTCCGTCTGTCCTTGCTGCTCTGCCCAAACTCTGCCCAAAACTGAATCTTTCCTCCCTGCCAGCTAGGAACAGAGTCTATCCAGCTCCCTAGCTCTAGCTTCTCATGAGGATTCCTAGTCCCTGAGCCCAAAACTCCCAGCAATCGATGCTCCCCTGTAACAGTCCAACAAATTCTTCCAGCCTAAAACCAGAAAATGTAGTTTTTCAATCCCTCCCCTAGAAAAATGCTCCAATACAATCTCCCCCTCTCTCGAAAATTCTCCCTGCCCCTCAAATCAAAAGTCCCCCTCTTGAATGTCTTTTCCCCCTCATATCCCCTCATCCATTCACTGTCTCTCCATTCAATGCCAACCACCTTATCCCTCCATTCAATGCCAACCATCCCTCAATACATTAAGTTTTCTATTAAATAAATTAAAATTTATTAAACTTTAATTCGTTACCCAAACATTAAATGAGTTAATTAATTAATATACATTAAACAATAATTAATTAATTAATTAATTAATTAATTAATATTATTAATAAATAATCATTATTTAACTAATATACATTAGGATAGTTAATTATTTAATTAATTAAACTTAATAAACCTTAAGCAATTATTTAACTAGGGTTGTTACATACACCCACCCTTCAAGAAACTTCATCCCGAAGTTAAAGTATTTTATGATACAAGGGAAAAGAAACATGGTTCACACATTCATAACAAATAACCAACATTATTAGTAAGTAAGCCAAGAAAACTCATACATTCTAGTGTACATGTGCAAGAAATGTATGTGTAGCTAGTACATACAAGTCTCATGCATGTACTAATAACAATAACTATCATCTCTATAATAATTTCCATATGCATCCAATCCATTCAAAAAGACTATTTATTTTATAAAAGACGATCTAAACCAATCAAATGTTTGCAAAATCCTTTAATTACAATTATCTAGCTCAACAATGTTATTTAGACAATTGTAGTTTAGTTACATAATTATGAATATTCATATATATCCATTTTCTTTTCAGAAGCAAAAACAATAAATTCCACCATAAGACAAATCTCCATACACTCTCAACTATTTCTACTCATCCTTCCTCCCTAACTTACTTCCATCTTTCATTCCTATCCTTCCTTTGCTGGACTATCTTGGAGCGTCAACTATATTTACCTAACTCCAAATAGAACCCGTAAGAAGAAGTGTCACTATCTTGACCAAGCTTCCCTAGCAGGCAACCGACAATCATCATCACATGTCTAGGGGAGCGTGAGCTAACACCGTCTTCCCATGACTTCAGGTTTCGGAGGATACACAGTGGGAAATGCCTCCACCCCTCCTAATCATGACTAGGGTCCACACCCTACAATGGAATGTACAATGGCACCATGTTGTTGGGAGTTTTGTCATCGTCTATTTAGTTTTGGGCAGTCTCACCACCTGAAATCCTGCACTGGTCCACATATCATAGCAATGCATCCAAACCAATATAATTTCACATACAAAGATTCATACCATATTTTTTCTCGGTTAGTGGTCACGACATCCACTTTCATTATCATTATCCCTTGGATATTTCATAGCCCAATGACCTGCAGATTAGTCTGTAACACAAACTCATACGCATCTATGCATTATTATCATGTAATTGCATACAACTAAAATCTCAATTCGGTATCCCCATACCAACAATTTTAACATCAAAAGTTTTCAAGTTAGAAATAAATCTCATAATATCCCATAATTCAATTAACGTTATGATGCAGGAGCATCACCAACATCAAACCAGCGTGGGACAAGCGCCAGCGCATTTTGGGCACATGACGAATTGTTCAAAACTTTTGAGATGGATGCACCAAACATAAATTTAATAATTAAGAAGGAGCGCACTTGATTGTAATCAGACCTTGAGCTTCCTACTCTTGTCTAAAGTAGGTAGAGGCATTTATGATAGTTAATGCAAGTAGGTAGAATTGAATTCCTAGATTAGACAGTTTTAGAGCTGGAGGGAAAATGGATATAGACACCCTCACTTGTATCATTGTAACAGACAGAGATGAATGAAGAGCATAGAGCATGAAGAGAGCTGTGTAAAAACACCTATGTACAGATATTTGAATTAATATAGAGAGCTTTGATTCAATTCCATGGTGTCATATTTGTTCTCTGTGTATGTATGTTGAATGTTATGCTCATGGATGTCTACTTCCTGATTGTACATTTTCTTTATATGTTGTGTATGTGATTTCATGTCTTGAGTTTGAAGTCTGTGAGGAAGTAGGAATGAGTTTCAATTTTTTTTATGTCTGAGTGAGATTTCCTGCAAGGAGTGCAGTAGAAGTTGTCCGCAAAGAGTGCATCGACAAGAATTCAGGGTTGTGCCTCTGAAGGCTCAGACAATTGTGTTGTTGTTTTCATTCACTCTGAAGTACAGTTAGGCACAGGAGCGTACAAGGAGTGCACAAGCCAAGTAAAGTCTCAGAGTTGCGAACCTGAGCGAAGTATTGAAAGACTGCTACTGTAGGTGTGCGCAGAGTCGAAGAGAATTCAACACTTGGAAGTGTTTGAAGGTCTGCCGCAAGGAGTGGGGGCAAGAGTTTCTCTGAAAGACTCAAAGTTGTGGGGAAGCTCAGAAGGATTTTAACCTTCAAAGAAGTCGAAGGAAGGTAAGAGACCAAATACCTTGAAAGTTTGAAAGGAGGTGTATTTGCATCAGACTACATGAGAACATTTTCTCAAGGAAAGAACAGATGGTCGGAATTCTTCGTGGAGGATTCACGAAGTCCCGTGAGATGTCAGATCTCATAGATGAGAAGGGGAGGTACAATGAATATTCCCGAAGGTTTAAGCTCAGGAGGGACAGAACTGTCGATCCAAGCCAGCCAGGGGCCATTGGATCACTCGTGAAATCTCCTATCGGGATTTCGTGAGTTGGAGGGTCAAGGCTTGGCATCAAGGTTCGTGAAGTCACGAAAAGGTGAGTACCAAAAGGTCAAGTGGATCATAGCTATCCATTTGGAAGGGACATGTGGCAGAGATCTAAGAGATCTCGCTAATTCAGAAATTGCGAAGTGGGAGGTAAAAGGTTGGGCCCTCGCAAAATCACGAAATGCGAAGTTCCGAAGGGAAGAAAGGATAGTGTGGACCATAGGAATTGGCAGAGTGGATAGGTGGCGCACTCTCGACAAGGGAGTCAAATTTCGTTGACCATTTGGGGTTTCGTGGAGTGATGTTCTGAATTCCTTGCATTAGGATTCACGATATTGCGAAGTCCGAAGTCCCGATGGAGTGAAGGATCGTTGAAAGGTCAAATCTTGCGAGTGCATCGGAGTTTCGACAAATTGGGTTTCGGGAGTCAAGAAGGTGAGTTGCTCGACATTGCGACCATCGAAATCGTGAAAGGGAGAATCTGAAATAGAGAGAGAAAGGGTCAGCATTGACTGGTTTCTGGGTTTCGGAAAAGAGAAAGACAAGGCGCTTGATCATCGGATTTGCGAAAACGCGAAGTGTGATCTCCCAAAGTACAAGGGGGATTTATTGAAGTTGATTGTGGGTTCAAATTTCCTGAAAGGGGAATAGAAGAGCAGTTGTTGAGAGCTCTTCGGGCCAAGGAGAGGAGAAGATCCTGTGTACGTGGACCTTCCGGCCTGTGGGTTGCGGAGGGGCTGCACCAAGTCTAGTATCAGAGAACAGAAAGGTTTCCTTGCTTTCTATAGAATGGAAAAAGGAGAATTCACCATGCCGCCGAGGTGGAGAGATAGACAATCACCCGATCCACAAGAGGAGAGGGAAATGCTGAGAAGAAGTGGAAGATAGATGACTGATCTAGTTATGGAGAGAGAGATTCATGATCTACGAGCTAGACTCGAAGACATGGAAACCGCACAGAGGCATAGAATCAGTGTTGGGGATCTTAGTGATTCTGAAAGTGAAATTGAGGCTGGACATGAAGAAGAGGAAGTTGTAGCTGAAGATGTCGCAAATGAACGTTTGATTAGAGCTATTTCAAGAATGGGTGCAAGAACGAAAATGGACATTCCAGTTTATGAGGGAAACGTGGATGCAGAGGAGCTTCTAGACTGGATTAGAGCTCTGGGCACATATTTTGACTATGAAGATGTCGAAGAGGACAAGAAAGTCAAACATGTTGTCACAAGATTGAAAGGACATGCAACATTGTGGTGGGATGAACTACAAGCTGACAGACGCTGCAAGGGCAAGCAAAAGATGAAAAGATGGGATAGGATGATCATGAAGATGAAGGAAAAATTCATCCCCAAAGATTACCATATCACTCTGTTTCGAAGAATGCAGAACCTGAGATAGAAGCTGATGACAGTGAAAGAATACACTGAAGAATTCTTCAGGCTAAACATTAGGGCAGGTCATCGTGAGAGCAATGATGAAAAGGTTGCTAGGTACATGAATGGCCTGAGATATGAAATTAAAGATGAGATGATCATGATAACCATCCGAACGGTGGAAGATGCTTATCAATTGGTTATGAAAGCTGAAGAGAAGCTGAGCTGAAAGCAGGGTCAAAGAGGCCGAGGCAGAAGTCAGCCTAGAGGCAAATCAGTTGTCCAGGATAAAAACCAGAAGCCCAAGGAGGACTGGAAGAAACCTCAGACTCGAACTGAGAGAGGTGGAACCTCACAATGAGGGCAGCATACTGAACAGAGAGGAGATTATGCTAATAATAATGTTTTTCCTCGTACTAGAGGTAGAGGAAGAGGAAGAGGTGGAGTGGTAAAGTGCTTCACATGCAGAAAGAATGGACACAAGTCTTATGAGTGTCCAGAAAAAAAGAAAGAAGGAGGAGAAGCTCACATCACTGAAGCACATAGGCGGGATGTTGAGGCAGAAGATGCTGAAGGCGGAATATTGTTGATGATGCGAAAAGCTATTTTGACACCAGAAAAGGAGGTGGAGAGTTCAGTCCAAAGAAACAAACTTTTTCGAACTGCTTGCAAGACCAAGGACAGGGTATGCAAAGTCATTGTAGACAATGGTAGCACATATAATCTCATTTCAACCGAGATGGTAGAAAAGATGGAGTTGGAGACAATTGAACATCCAAGCCCATACAAAGTTTCTTGGTTACAAAAAGGACATCAGGTAAATGTCACTAAACAGTGTTTAGTTGAATTTAAGATAGAAGGATATAATGATAAGATCTTGTGTGATGTTATTCCTATGAATTTTTGTCATCTATTGCTGGGTAGACCATGGAAATATGACAGGAATGTGATTCATGATGGGAGGATGAACACATACACCCTAGAGAAGAATGGGAGAACTCATATGTTGCTTCCAATCAAGGATAAGGAGGTGAAACCTAAAGTAAGTAACACTGTACTTCTCATGAGTGGGAAGGAACTTCTTACAGAGGTAAAGAAGAAAGAAGAACAACAATTCATTGTGGTCAAGAAACCGAGGATTGTTTTAACCAGCATGAAGGTAGATTATTTACCAGAAGAGATTCGGGAACTGTTGGAAGAATTCGCTGACATAGTAGTGGACGAATTACCTTGTTCGTTGCCACCAATCAGGAGTGTGAGTCATCATATTGATCTCATACTGGGAGCTAGTTTACCAAACAAAAAAGCGTACAGATTGATGCCGTAGGAGAATGAAGAGGTCAAGAGACAGATCCAAGATTTGATGGACAAAGGGTTGGTCAGAGAAAGCTTGAGTCCCTGTGTTGTTCCAAAAGTACTCAGTCCGAAGAAATATGGAGGCTGGAGGATGTGTACTGACTTGAGGGTGATCAACAAGATAACCATCAGGTATAGATTTCCATTGCCGAGGATGGATGATCTGATGGATTGCTTGAGTGGAGAAAAGTATTTTTCAAAGGTTGATTTGAAGAGTGGTTATCATCAAATCCGTATGAGAGAAGGTGATGAATGGAAGACAACATTTAAAACCAATGAAGGGCTATATGAATGGATTGTTATGTCGTTTGGCTTAAAAAATGCGCCAAGTACTTTCATGAGGTTGATGAATGAAGTCCTGAGGGAGTTCATCGGGAAATTTTTCATTGTGTATTTGGGCGACATATTGATTTTCAGCAGAACAAAGGCTGAACATCTAAAACATTTGGCTACAGTGATGAAGAGGCTACAGCAGGAGAAGCTGTTAATAAATATGAAAAAGTCTGCATTCATGAAAACAAAACTCATCTATTTGGTCTTCGTTATATCTGCAGATAAGTTGAGGATGGATCCAGATAAGGTGGAAATGATTAAGAATTGGCCATCGCCAAGGAATATTTTTGAGGTGAGAAGTTTTCATGGATTGGCTAGTTTCTACTGAAAACTCATTAGGAATTTCAGTGGAATTAGTGCAGCAATGATGGACACAGTGAATAAGAACATAAATATTTTCACTGGATGGAAGAAGCTAAAAAGAGTTTTAATCTGTTGAAATGGAAGATCACGGAACAACCAATTCTGGTGTTACCAGATTTCCAAAAGACATTTCAAGTGAAATGCGATGCAAGTGGATTTGCAATAGGGGCGGTCTTGAGTCAAGAAGATAGGCCGATAGCATACTTCAGCGAGAAGCTGAATGAAGTGAAGGTGAAGTACTCCACGTATGACAAGGAGTTTTATGCTATCATTTAGGCATTGAAGAAGTGGAGACACTATTTGATTCCGAAGGAGTTTGTCCTATATAGTGATAACCATGCATTGCAGTTTGTGACTCAATAGGAAAAGTTGAATCAGAGGCATGTTAAATGGGTTGAGTATATGCAGAAGTTTACTTTTGTGATTAAACATATTTCTGGTACTGCTAACAAAGTTGTTGATGCTTTGAGCAGGAAGTGTTTGCTATTGCAGGAGTTCAAAGTCAAAACGTTGGGTTTTGATGATCTCAGGGACATGTACGTAGATGATCCATATTTTAAGGAAGCGTATGAAGCAGCTGAGAATCCAGTTCTCAGAGATAAAAGCCAGTGGGCAGAATACATGATCCAGGAAGGATTGTTGTTTAAGGACAATCAGCTTTGTATTCCAAAATGCTCCATGAGGGAGAATCTGCTGAAGGAGAAACACAGTGGAGGATTGGTCAAAAACTTCGGTCATGACAAGACATTCACAAAGCTGAACAGAAGTCTGGGAGACTTGCTGAGGAGCTTAGTGATAGAACACCATAGCCAGTGGGACAACATATTACCACAGGCAGAGTTTGGTTATAATGACTCAGTAAATAGAATCACAGGGCAGAGTCCATTTCAGATTTTTTATGGCATGTAGCCGAGAGGGATTTATGAGTTAAGGGATTCAAAACTCAATGGAACTAGGAGTGCAAGTGTAGAAGATTTCGTAGAGGCGATGAAGGAACTTCACAGCCAGGTGAAGGACCGATTGCAGAATTCAAGTTAAGAATATAAACGCAAAGCAGATCAACACAGAAGACGACTTCAATTTGAAGTTGGTGACTTGATTCTCGCACATCTGAGAAGGAAAGGTTCCTGAAGGGGACATATAACAAACTGAAGATGAAGAAAATCGGACCATGCAAGGTCTTAAGGAAATTTGGGGCGAATGCTTACGAGATTGAATTACCCGATGGGATCGGAATTTCTCTGATATTCAATATCTCGGATTTGTACCCATATAAAGTTGAGAAAGCAGGGACACGACAAGAGTAGCCAGAGGTTTAGTGGTGGAAATAGATGCCAGTTGTAGAAAAGACACAGATGGAGCGCATACTAGATAAAAGAATTGGTAAGAAGACCAGAAGAAAGGAATACTTAGAATATTTGATCAAGTGGAAAGGCCATCCAGTTTAAGATGCCAGCTGGGAGAATGAATAAGAAATACATAAGCATGGATAGACCATGCATGAGATCATGGACAGGAGTATGATGCAGGAGCATCGCCAACATCAAGCCAGCGTGGGACAAGCGCCAACGCATTTTGGGCACATGACAAATTGTTCAAAACTTTTGAGATGGATGCACCAAACATAAATGTAATAATTAAGAAGGAGCGCACTTGATTGTAATCAGACCTTGAGTGTCCCGCTCTCGTCTGAAGTAGGAGGCATTTATGATAGTTAATGCAAGTAGGTAGAATTGAATTCTAAGATTAGACAGTTTTAGAGCTAGAGGGAAAATGGATATAAACACCCTCACTTGTATCATTGTAACAGACAGAGATGAATGAAGAGCATAGAGCATGCAGAGAGCTGTGTAAAAACACCTATCTACAGATATTTGAATTAATAGAGAGAGCTTTGATTCAATTCCATGGCGTCGTATTTGTTCTCTGTGTATGTATGTTGAATGTTATGCTCATGGATGTGTACTTCCTGGTTGTACATTTGCTTTATATGTTGTGTATGTGATTTCATGTCTTGAGTTTGAAGTTTGTGAGGAAGTAGGAATGAGTTTCAATTGTTTTTATGTATGAGTGAGATTTCCTGCAAGGAGTGCGTCGACAAGAATTCAGGGTTGTGCCTCTGACGACTCAGACAGTTGTGTTGTTGTTCTCATTCACTCTAAAGTACAGTTAGGCACAGGAGTGTACAAGGAGTGCACATGCCAAGTAAAGTCTCAGAGTTGTGAACCTGAGCAAAGTATTGAAAGACTGTTGTTGTAGGTGTGCGCAGAGTCGAAGAGAATTTAACACTTGGAAGTGTTTGAAGGTCTGCTGCAAGGAGTGTGGGCAAGAGTTTCTCTGAAAGAATCAAATTTGTGCGGAAGATCAAAAGGATTTTAACCTTCAAAGAAGTTTAAGGAAGGTAAGAGACCAAATACCTTGAAAGTTTGAAAGGAGGCGTATTTGCGTTGGACTACAGGAGAACAATTTCTCAAGGAAAGAATGGACGGTCGAAATTCTCCGTGGAGTATTCGCGAAGTCCCGTGAGCTGTCAAATCTCACAGACGAGAAGGGGAGGTACAATGAATATTCCCGAAGGTTTAAGCTCAGGAGGGACAAAGTCGTCGATCCAAGCCAGCCAGGGGCCATTGGATCACTCGTGAAATCGCCTATCGGGATTTCGTGAGTTGGAGGGTTGAGGCTTGGCATCAAGGTTTGCGAAGTCACGAAAAGGCAAGTACCAAAAGTTCAAGTGGATCATAACTGTCCATTTGGAAGGGATATGTGGCAGAGATCTAAGAGATCTCGCTAATTTGGAAATCGCGAAGTGGGAGGTAAAAGGTTGGGCCCTCACAAAATCACGAAACGCGAAGTTTCGAAGGGACGAAAGGATAGTGTGGGCCATAGGAATCGACAAAGTGGACAGGTGGTGCACTCTTGACAAGGGAGTCAAATTTCATTGACCATTCAGGGTTTCGTGGAGTGAAGTTCTGAATTCCTTGCATTAGGATTCATGATATTGCGAAGTTCGAAGTCCGGATGGAGTGAAGGATCGTTGAAAGGTCAAAGCTTGCGAGTGCATCAGAGTTTTGACAAATCGGGTTTCGGGAGTCGAGGAGGTGAGTTTCTCGACATCACGACCATCGAAATCGTGAAAGGGAGAATCTAAAATAGAGAGAGAAAGGGTTAGCGTTGATTGGTTTCCGGGTTTCGGAAAAGAGAAAGACAAGGCGCTTGATCACCGGATTTGCGAAAACGCGAAGCGCGATCTCCCAAAGTACAAGAGGGATTTCTTGAAGTTGATTGTGGGTTCAGATTTCCCGAAAGGGGAATAGAAGAGTGGTTTTTGAGAGCTCTTTGGGCCAAGGAGAGGAGAAGATCCTGTGTACGTGGACCTTCCGGCCTGTGGGTTGCGGAGGGGCTACACCACGTTACCCATTCATAGAATTATCATTCACATAATAGATGGTATCATATCCGACATCATCAATAATCATTTAAACATTCATAAAATTTACATTCTCAGAATATATTGCATCATATCCATCATTATTCAAATGCATTTAAACATTCATAAAATTTACATTCTCACAATATATCACATCATATCCATCATTATTCAAATACATTTAAACATTCATAAAGGTTCATACGTCTTAAAATTTCAAGTGTATCATTTAATAATTTCACTGTGAATAGAAAATAAAGGTGTTTAGGCCTTAGGTAATCCTGATTATCTAAGTCAAAAGGTGGTGTTACATACATCCAAACTTTGAGAAACATATTCTCGAGGTGGTAAAAAAAAGTGAGTGAAAATCTCGTCGTAACGTCTTGGAATCTTCCCAAGTAGCAGATCCTGGACTATACTTGTCCCACTAGACCTTAAATTGATCTACCAGATGGTTCCTGAGCTGTCCAACTCTACGGTCCAATATACGTAACGGTTCTACCGTGAGGGTTGCCACGTCCGATACCTGTAATTCCTTCCAATTTAGTTTATGTGATTCATGAGCAACATAATGACGTAGAACAAATATATGAAAAACATTATGAGTTTTATGCAAGTGGGGTGGCAGTACGAGATGATAGGCAACGGGTCCAATTTTCTCTTGGATTCTGAACGGTCCTATAAATTGAGGTGACAACTTTGTCCCCTTCCCGAACTGAATTGTACTCTTATTAGGCCTGATATGAATGAAAACTTGATCTCCCACTTTATAACCTCGATTAGTCCTGTGTGCATCCACACAACTTTTCTGTCCATCCTGTGCTTCCTTTAGTCTCTGCCTAATCTGAATCACCTGTTCCTCCATCTCTTGAATCAATTCTGGCCCAACTATTACTCGATCTTCTAATCTATCCCAACTCAACGATGTTCTGCATGGCCTTCCATACAGAGCTTCGTAGGGTGGCATTCCGATGGAGCTATGAAAACTGTTATTGTAGGCGAACTCTACCAAAGGTAAGTACTTCTCCCAATGGGTTTGATTATCCATGACATACATCCTAAGCATGTCTTCCATGACTTGATTTACTCTCTCAGTTTGCCCATCTGTTTTAGGATGATAATCTGTGCTTAAGTTCAACTGAGTCCCCAAAGTTGACTGCAAACTTGTCCAAAACCTAGAAGTGAATCTAGAATCCCTATCTGAAATGTTCTTCTTAGGTATCCCGTGCAAACAGATGACCTCACTTACAAACACACGTGCCACATCAGTGACATCGTAAGTGTCTCTAACTGGAATAAAATGAGAACTCTTGGTTAACTTATCAACTATCACAAGAATGGCATTGTGTCTATGAGATGTGAGTGACAACCCCACAACAAAATCCATAGAGATGACTTCCCACTTGGACATAGGAACATCATGTGGTTGTAGGAGGCCTGTCAGGTGGTGGTGGTCGACTTTCACTTGTTGACACTCTAGGAACTTGGCGATGAAATGGACTACATCGCGCTTCATGCCTACCAAGAAGAAGAGCTTCCTCACGTCTGCGTACATCTTCTTCACACCCGGATGCACACAATAAAGTGCTCTATGGGCTTCCTTCATTATGATGCTTCGAATATCCCCACTCTGGGGGATGTACATCCTTCATTGATATCTTAACAGTCCGTCTGCTTCCAAACTATATCCTTCATAATTTGGATCTAATTGCCTCCCACTCTGGAGGTTTGAAGTAACCTTTAAATACCAATTATCTCCATGGAGTTGCGTCAATACACGTTCCCTCAGATTGAACTTTAAAAGTACCAAGGAGAAGACACGTGGTCTCCTACTCAAGGCATCTGCGACCACATTTTCCTTTCCTTTGATGTATGAAATATCAAAATTGTACTCACTCATAAACTCACTCCATCGCCTTTGCTTGGAATTCAGATCCTTTGAGTGAAGAGATGTTTTAAAATTTGATGGTCCGTTTTGAGCTCAAAGTTTTGCCCCACAAGATAGTGCCTCCAAAGTTTCAGAGCTAGCATTACAACTACCAACTCTAAATCATGAGTAGTGTAAAGCTCTTCATTTTTCTTCATCTTCCTTGATGCATAAGCTATCACTCCATCCTGCATTAGCACAGGCCCCAACCCTTGCTTTGAGGCATCCGTGCAGACTGTGAATTTCTTTGCCATATCCGACAGTTGTAGAATTGGCGCACTAGTTAGTAACCTCTTAAGCTCGATGAATGCACTACCACATTCTTCTGTCCATTCATACTTGACCCCCTTGTGCTGCAAAGTGGTGATGGGTTTCACTATTTTAGAGAACCCTTCCACAAATCTTCGATAATAACCTGCTATCCCCATGAAGCTTCTTACCTCATGGGCATTTTTTGGCACTGGCCATTCCATAATGGCCTTTACCTTTTCTGAGTCCACAAAGATTCCTTCACCGTAAATGATATGACCTAAATAGTGGATTTCTTTCTGGAAGAATGAACACTTCGACAACTTCCCATACAATTTGTTCTCTATAAGGTAGGACAACACCACTCGCAAGTGTTCCTCATGTTGTCTTTTGTTCTTGGAATAGATGAGGATGTCATCTAGAAAGGCTTGTACAAAACGATCTAAGTACTTCTGGAATACTCCGTTCATGAGGCTCATGAATACTGTTGGTGCATTGGTCAATCTGAAAGGTACTACGAAGAATTCATAATGTCCAAACCGAGTTAGAAAGGAAGTTTTAGGAATATCGCCTTCCTTAATCCTTAACTGGTGATACCCTGATCACAAATCAATTTTTAAGAATACTGCTGCTCCTTTCATCTGATCAAAGAGGTCATCTATTCGTGGAATTGGGTACCTATTTTTCACTGTAGCACAGTTCAAGTCCCTGTAATCTATACACAATTGTAAGGAACCATCTTTCTTCCTTACAAAAATTACTGGTGCACCCTAAGGTGAGACACTGGGCCTTATTAGCCCTAAGTCCAGTAACTCTTTCAACTGCATTTGCAACTCACAAAGTTCAGGTGCTGTCATCCAATACGGAGTCTTGGAAATTGGTTTTGCACCAGGTTTTATCTCAATAGTAAAATCAAGCTCCCTCTCAGGAGGTAACCTTGGTAACTCATTCAGAAAAACATCCTTAAATTCTGACAAAACCAGGTACTGATCCAAGGAGGGTCCCTTCCTTTCATTCACTGCTTCCACTACATACAGTTGACACCCTTGCCTCATGCACTGCTTAACCTTCATAGTTGAGATAAAGCATAGAGACACTCATCTCCATACACCGTGGATCTCTACTGGTCTTCCTTCATCATCGACACAAAGCACCCCTTTTGCGAAACAATCTACCAAAGCTCGATGAGCTTCTAACCAATCCATTCCAATGATTAGGTCATACGTCCCAAGAGAAGTGACGTATACCTTGAACCTGGTAGTACATACTCCCAGGTCTATTAGACAATTATCAACGCTAGGTCCTACTTCTTGTTTTTCCCCCGAAGTCATCTCGACTTGTTTAAAGTCATCGTGCTCGTAGGCTGCCAACCCAGTCTTTTCTAATACAGATGGTGAAATGAAACTATCTGTAGCACCAGAGTCAAATAAAATCTTAACATTGATATGATTTAGCGTACCTGATGACTCCACCACCATGGATTGATGTTTTTCCTGGCGATTATTAATTGCTGCGTAAATATGGTGGTTGCCACTTTCTCTTCCCATTGGGGCCTTTCCTTCTCTATGCACAAATCCTAATTGTAAATCTGGGCAGTCATGCTGATAATGGGGTCGTCCACATCCCCAACAGGTAACGTGAGATTGAACCTGCACATTGTTCTGTGACTGTCTCTAAAATGAGTTCCTTCCCCTGGAACCCCTGCCCCTACTAGCTACTCCCTGAGATGGTTGTGGACCTGCCTGCATCGTTGGTGGATACTGTACTTCCTGCCATTGAAATCCCCACGGCTACTATCCTTGGTGAGACCCTATTACCATATGGAGGTGGCCTTGAGCCCCCTCCCCTGGGAAATGTCCTAGGGGCCTTCCCCATGAATCCAGGATGATGCAGAAAGGTCGATCTCATACCTCCATTTAAGTTCATGTGTTCCTCCGCATAATGCGCATTTTCCATTAATTCTGCTACTGAAGACAGTTTCCACATCCACACCATAGCCCTTATATTAGGGTTTAACCCATATACAAAGCATTCTACTTGTCGTTGGTCATTATCCATGTATGAAACATATTTGACCAATTCCATAAACCTGATCTCATATTCTTCTACAGTCATGTTTCCCTGTACTAGAGCATGAAATGCTGTTGTTCCTCATAGAAAGCTAGTAGATATTTCCTTCAGAACCTCTCCTCGAAAAGTTCCCAAGATACGGTGTCTGGGGTAAGATGCATTTGCCTTTCCAGGTTGCCCCACCAGTTCAAGGCATTGTCTCTCAACTAAAAAATCGCTATCTTCACCTTTGAAGTGGATGCATAGTCTCTTAAGGAAAAATAGATTGTCATGCCTTCCAACCATGTTTCTGCACGTTCACTGACACGACCCCCGACAAACTCCAGAAATTTGATCTTCTGCAGTTCTCTAGAGATGTCTTCGGTTGGAGGTCCTCCCCCTAAATCCCTTGACGCTTCTGGATTACTCGTTCCAGATGGTGGGGGCTCCACTTCGATCCCTGCTGGTTGACACCCCTTTAAAGTCTCATTTATGGCCTCCAAAGAGCGCAGTATGAGAGCTAGTTCAAGCAATGGTGGTGGCGGCGCTGGTTGTCCCTGCGACGATGCCCCTCTACCTTGATTTCCTCAAGTCCTAACCATCCTGTATATTTTAATTTGCATCAACCAAAGTTGTTAGGTGAGTTCAAGGACATTTCACATTTGTGCAACTTAAGTTAGAAAACAGGGTTAGGCATAAAATGTTTTTTACTTGTATGTAAATAGATGTTACTCTCTTTAGGGGAGGTGGCTAGGTTAGGGTTAAAGCATCTAAGCTTGGTGTCACTACCTAAGAAAACTATTGACTCCCTCTCCTGGTAGCTATGCTAGCATCGCACCACACTTGTCAATTCCTCTAGCTTACTTTCCTAGCGTGCATGAAACCCCCTCCCGCTTATCTTGGTCTAACTCCTTAAACTTTTCATTTAAAACTAATTAATGTGATTTCAACCTAATGTTGATTAATTATTAAGAACTAATGAACTAATCACATTAGTTTTAAACCTATATATGTTTAAACCTAAATTTAAATCTATGTTTAAACTAATGAACTTATATATGTTTAAACCTAAATTTAAATATAATTTAAAATATATATTAAGCATAAGTTTAAACCTAAATTTAAATATAATTTAAAATATATTTTAAACATAAGTTTAAGCCTAAATTTAAATATAATAATTTAAATATTTATAAAAAAAAATTAATCTATTCAAATTTAACTAATTTAAAACAATTTATATTCAAATCTAATAATGATTTAAACAATAATAATAATAAATAAAAATTAAATAAAAATTAAAAAAATTAAAAAAAATTACATAAAATTAAAACAATAAAAAAAAAATTAAATTCGAAACGAGCATCGTGGGTCCTCATATGAGGCCCATGTGCCCCCCCACCGTCCACTCACTGCCTAAAACCCTACACACCTCCTGAGCTCTCTATCTTAACACTAAATTCTACGCACCCAACCCTTGCTTCGCCTATCATTCGACTGCCTCCCCTCTTTGCACTCTCCCTCCCGACATAATAGGCTTGATGCAAAGGAGAGGAATTGTTGGTAATGGTTTTTCCATTCAGCACCTGCATGCCCCCCTCCCACTGTATTTGTGTATGCCTAGTGCTTTTGTTTGGTTTTGGTGACTTATGTGTTGACTATGTGTTGTGGTTGGAGGTCGCGTGGGCTGGCGCTAGTGCTTGGTTATGGTGACTATATATTTTTTTTGACCATGTGTTGTGGTTGTAGGTCGCGTGGGCTAGAGCTGGTGTACTGGACTGTGCATAAAGACTTTTTCATTTTTCCAAAATGTTTCATTGTGTTTTTGCAGTGGATGGTTATTTGAGGCAACCATGTTTTTCAATCTTCTGTCTAGCACACTAAATGGATGATGGGTCGGATTGGCAATATGGGCACCCACTCATGGCTTGGCTATGAGTAAATATGGGCCTACGGCTATATGCTTGATGCGTAGTGCACTCTTCTTATCTCGTGGGTTCCTTCCTTGGCTCGACGCTTGGTTGTTGGGAACTTGGTATGGTGTTGTCAATGCTTGGGTGTTTTATTCTCAATAACTTAAAAGTGAGCCCCGATGGTCTTCTTCCTTTACGTTGTTCTAGTTTATCTTTCTAGTGTTATGTCTTGGGGATTGGGATTGAAGCCCATTATTTTTTTTTCTATACTCATTTATCTTTTTCTTATTTTTTTTTTCATTATTTGTTGCTAGAATGTTTGAGATCAAGCAAAGGTGTACCAGTTCCCGCATTTTGATCGACATGCTTATTCAACAAGTTATCTGTTTACTATTTACCAATTCTTCCTTATTGTTTGAACTGGTTGCTTGACCAGACACGTTGAGCACTTAGATCTGCCCCTTGAGGGATCCTCCCTTATTGTTTGGCTTTGGACTTTGATGTTGACTTATGATGTGTTGTCTGTAAGTTGCATTGTCATGTGACTTGGAAATTTGGCATGCGATTAGGTGCTTGGCATTTGGTCGTGGGCTTGTATACTGTGTTGACTTGGGCACTGTCTTGTGTGTTGTATGATGTTGCATGCTAAATAAGCTCGGGAGCTTGGAACTAGGCCTATGGCTATTTTATACTGTCTGGCTTGCTTGGGACCTCCAAGAAGTTGTATTTTATCAACCCTTTGCCTGTATTTTGTTTTGATTTTTAACTATGTTTTGGATTCTTTGTTACTTTGTAAGATATTAGGCATCATTGTGAAATTTTTACCTGGGATTAGGACCCCATACTTTCCATTTGTGCGTGGCCATATTGTTTTCCTTTTCTTTCTCTTTCATTTGAGTGTAAACATAGAAAATAAAATAGCCAGATCGCTCTCGTTTTCATTTGGGTTTGCAATTTTATAAAGTCACAACACCAGATCGAATCCAGAGTGGAGGTTTTCGTCCCAAGATTCGAACCTCGGACCTGGCTTCTTTGGGTGTAACAACCCTTCTATCATCTTATCTCCATATATTTCTAAGGGTGCATTCGTAATAGGGACTCTACCAAGATTTGGGCTGGTCCAAGAAGTCATGGGATCGACCCCCCATCCTTTATAACCTCATTTACTTCTCTCTTTTTCCTCTTTATTATCATTATACTTTATTTTTCCCATTGCTATTTTAAACACTATTTTTTTTGCTATTTTGTTTACTTATTATTCTATATAACTTTTTTTTATATATTATATACATTATTTAGATCACTACTTTTACTATATTTATAACTTTGCAAACTTTGTATACTTCTATTTTCTAAGACTAATGCATTCACTTATTTGATTCTCTATGACTCATGCAGGTGAGCATACAGTTTACAGGTAGCCTGAATAGAGGGTGAGACAATTTGCAGGAATCTCCCCCCCACTTTTTTTTTATATATAAAGACTATCCCTTTTCCTGGGTTCCTATGGGTAGTTCTTCATAGATTTTAAGGTCTGTAAAATCAAGGGTTTCTAGGTTGTAGATTAGGGGTTTGTGTAATGATCCCAAGCCAAATTCTTTCTTGGAATCACTAACTACTACTAATTTATTGAGTTATTAAGTGCATACAAGATTCATCAACACATGGAGATCACAATATATTCAAGATGTAGAAGCACAAGCAAGGATCTGACCTTTTTATTATGAGCAATGTAAGATCAATACAATAGATGATTGATCTGGCATAAAACTCATATGGTCGTACAAGCAATAGATATGAGCTGCTACAAAATGCTCCCGACAATACAAAATAATCCTCCAAAGGCTGTATATACAATGAAGACTGAATCAAGCAGATCTGAGGCGTACTAATGCTCAACCTCCAAGCTGGAAAGTGCCACGTCCTGCTAGAATGCTAAAGCCCTCAATAATTCTACCCTGCTACCAAAAGTGTCCAATCATCCCGAGAAATATGCCAATTGATAGATCGGGCAACTGTAAGGACAACCCAGATGTCCAAATTCCCAAATCCACTCTCAAACCCCGTAGATCTGAATTTCCCACTGAATGGGGTGCCCCACTAGATGACTGAAACCCTAGATGGTTCGACCCTGATGAAGGAGGCCTCCAAATGCTCTAAAATTCTCCAAGAATATAGATCGAGCTATGATAATTCTGTGGGAGAAGTTTCGGACTCAGATCTCAAGCAGATCTCCCTAGATCTGAGTTTTACTGAATTACAAGACGTCCCCTATGGCTCCAAGATGTCCCAATCTGCAGACAAATGTAGAATGGTGATAACCCTCCAAAAAATCCCTCAAACTAATGGTCCTGCCCCTGCAAATGAAACCCAACTATCGGAATGGCCCCAGGCCCTCAGGACAAGCTGGATCAAACCTCCCTCTAGATGATAGTGCGCCCTTGTTGGAAACACAAGAACAATATGACTTGACTTGCTACCTTCTGAAGCACTAGATGGAGATGGGCTGAGACTAGAATGGTGTGGAGGAGTCTTTCATCCTTGAGACCAAGCTGCGGAACAAGGTGAGTGGATATTTCACCATTGAGTTGCTCACAAGGGTTTGTACAGCAAAACCCCCAAATTGAATGCTCAAGAGCAATAGCAAATGCTAATCCAAAACCAAAATGAGTAATAGGTGCACCCCAGCCTCTTACTTATACTTTTCCTTCTAATTCTCTGTTGAGTTAGGTTAACTCCCAGGGTTAATCTTCTATTCTTCTGTTGA
>ML831022.1:61207-108348 GCA_009831015.1 Picea engelmannii | reverse complement strand
GATAGTCATCAAAATACAAGTCATAAATTTATACAATCAGATTTTATTTTATTTTTAAACCCACGAGTGGGATATCATCATCCTCATCTGTCAATGTATTTCTTGCGCCATGTCCTAGTTGTGTTGATTGTGTTTCCATGCCCTCACGCACCATACTTTTGGTACGCGGATGAATGGGGCGTGGAGGCAGCTGCAAATGGGCATCAGCTGCAACAACGAAAATGATCATATTGATACGCTAAAATATTATTGAAAGAACTATTTCATTATTTCGAATAAAACTACAATATTGTTCTTTACATGTATGTCTAGTCGTGACAACTGGTTTGTTCATTGCTTGCGTCATTTTTTCCTCTTGCAGTTCACCCTCATGAGTTACATGTTGTTCCATTGAAAGAATAAACTTTATAAGTACACGTCAATAAATAAATATCTATAATCATAATAAATACTTTTATTTCTAAAGCATACATACCTGAATGGTTAGTATGCTCCCCAGTATCATGCGACAGGTGCTCCCCATTATCAACTCGTAGTTGTTTAGTACCACTACCCTCACTGCTTCGGTTTCTCTCCTACTTAAAACAAACATAAACATTTAGTTATTGGTGATACAATCAATCATGAATAGATTTTACAAGTATACTACAATGATGGCCTTATTGATTGTATTTACCTGCATTTGCATAATTGGGGAGATTGGCATATGCCCCAAGATTTTTCGATATTAAACGACACTTTGAAAACCAAAATTGAAACCAATCTTTAGGTCTTCCTCGGTGGCAACGGATTTGAATGTATTTCCCTGCAATGCATAACATCATTAAAATTGTTTGTAATAAAACAATTATTTGTTTGTTATTGTTAAATAAGTATTTTCCACAATTAATCATTTAATTCTTACGATTTGTGCTCTTAGTTTTTTGCATCCACCCTGGCCCAATTTATATTGTCTGTGCTTTTCCATTCTAGCCTTTGTTTCTTTGGAGGTGTCAAGCAGCGTATGAAAATTTTGAAATATGTTAGATGTCGCAATTGTTATTTTAAACAAACAAAAAAAAAAAAAAAAATTGAACATATTTCACTAAAAATATGATATGTGTTGTACCTTGCTTTACCAGGTCGTGGTTCTTTTCCTTGTCTTTTTAGAAAATTCTCCGTTGCATCCTCTATCAGTGCCTTCCACTCTTTCTCTGAAACCATGGAAGGGCGCTCATACTTGAGGTTTTCTTCCAATCTTTGCCTATACTGGGCCCTAGTATATTTCAAACTCTCGTGAGCTAAATGGGTGACCACTTTTTTGTTGAATGTATTTCCAAACAAGTTTACCATATGGATTATCAATTCATCTTTCAAATTTCTATCTTGGTCATTCCACCTTGTGCGAATGGTGGGGCCAAAAATCTCCAATGCCTTGTCATTCAAGTTTCTATAGAATGCATTATTTTCTGCAAAAACGTTATGATCATTAATTTAAAATAATTTCGACATATGTGCTTTTCAATTACATCATAAAAATCAATCAATCAATTAATAAATACCTGCAATCTTTTGTATCTTTATTGGAACACAACGTTCATCCACCAGAAAGGCGACATCTAGTGATCACGTGTTTTTCACTTGTGCTGCTCTAGGATAAGCTTCCTCAAAATTGACACTAGGTTCATATCCAACATCATGTGGAGTCCTAGTGTCTGTATGGCCCTGCTCAGGCATGTCATGTTGCTCAAAATCAATATGCTCATCATTTTATTCGAGGCCAACATCTAGAGAGTAAAAAATCCTCACTGGTATGCTTTATCAACGTTGTGGTCACTGGAGCATCACTGCTACCAGTAAAGGTCTATGTAGGTTGTCCACTCTTGGGTTCTAAAAATTCCTACAAAAGAAATAATTGACTTTATCAAATCATATAAAAAATATAAACTAAAAATCATAAATGAATATATGTCATAGCTGATAAAATTATGTAAAGATGCCACTAACCCATAAGAATGTATTTGAACTTTTAGCTCATTAATTCTTCCATTGATCTCCTCCATCATGGGTCTTCTACTAATCAAACTAAGTAATTCTATGTTTTCCCTTTTCAGGGCCTTCCTAATAGTTTCCATTGGGTTTGTCGAATAAAATATTTCTTCCTCAAACACCCCATCATCCACATCGAGTGTGGACTGCAAACATCAAACAATAAAATTAAGGAAATTAATTTTAACAATAAAGAAATTTAGTTGTTGTAATCATATTTAGTTATTGTTAACATTTGCCTGATGTGGCACAGTGGGTGACTTTCCATGGTCACCCTGGACGGATGTAGCTGCAAGTGACTCTCCATAGTCACCCTGGATGGATGTAGCTGCAAGTGACTTTCCACGTTCACCCTGACACAATAAATCAATCAATAAAATTTATGAAAATAATTGTACAACCTCTATGAGTCTAGTCAAACTAGTGAAAAAGTCAAGGGGAACGTACAACCTCTGTGAGCCTAGTTAAGCCTTGTGAGCCATGAGAAAAAGTAAAAGCATCTATCAAAATTTAGGTTGAACGTAAAACTCCTATGAGCTAGAAACAAAAAATCTTTCTTGTATTGCAAATGATGTAAATGTATTGATCTAGTGCATTGGCACGTGTTACACTATCCACCATGATGAATTTTGAATTTCCAAGTCAAAGGGTTATGTCAAATGAGCTATTAAACTCATGTTGTAAAAGGTCAAGTCAAAGAGTCAAGTTGAATGAGTTCTATAAGGTCAAATATGTAAAATTCAATTGGCATGCATGCTTAACAAGTGACATGCATGTCAAGAGACATGTAAGCATAAACAAGTGTCATGCATGGCATGAACACATGTCTAGTTATACACTGAGTTGGCATGACATGTAGTGTCAAGTCACCTAAGAGAGTCGGAGTTCCAAGTTGAGTTACAAGTCAACATGCTAACTCTGTTCAAGTCGAAGTTCCAAATTTAGTTCAATTCAGTTCTAAATAAGTCATTGCTTCAGTTCTAATTCGGGTGAAAGAGTGAAGTTTAGTTGTGGATACATGCAATGCCTTGGGCTATTTTAAGTTGTTATTCTGCTCCTTTAAGTAAGCAGTCGACCCTCATTGTAAACATAACAACAGTTTGTGTGTGAGTGATGGGAGTAGATTATATCAATCTACAAAGAAGGTGTGTATCAGTCCAACAAGCAGGTGCTAACAGTCCATTGTTAGGTGCATATATCAATCCACACACAATGCATATATCATTCCATGCACAACAGAGATATCAGACCTCTAACAACAGCGTGTAACAGCGAGAAAGAATACGTATATCATACCTGTAATAGCAACGTGTAACATCAAGAGATAAGGTGCAACGCTTTTATCATACTTGTAATAGGTGTAACATCCAGAGAGAAGGTGTATATTAGACCTGTAACAACAATGTATATCAGTCATAAAAGGGTTGTTGTGACAGTCTATCAAAGGCAGCAAACATCAGTCGTAAAGAGGTTGCTATAATAGCCAATATCGATAGCCATATCATTCCAATACCAAGCACCTTAAACAAATTTTATATCAGCAAGAAGTCAGTCCGGGTTGAGTCATTGGTAAGCTCGTTATGATCAGAATTTTCATGGTGGATTTGATGTAAGTGATCAATCATTATCTTGGAATTAAAGGAAGATTTGTTTGCTAGGTTTTTTCTCCCTGTATGTGGTTTTTATCCCTGTATAGGGTTTCCCCAAGGTTTCCCTGTATGCATGGTGAATCTAAGTTAAAAGTACAGTCAGATTTAAAAGAAGCCTACAACCATTCGATCAAGCCCTTAAATGTAACAACAAGAAGCAAGACAATTAATGTAAATGGTTAAATTAAATGGTATATAAGATAATTAATGCAAAAAAAATAAATAATAAGAGCGATTGACAAAGGTTGAGTTAAATGGTATATAATATATTTACCCCCATAGTAGCATCCCCTGCATCTATTCGATTCAAATGGTAATCGATCAATAACTTTCACCTGCAACTATTGATTTTGTTGCACATATGAATATAAGATTTCCATCACACCCCTCAAATATGCAATTCGATTTCTTAGTTGTTGTCCTTGGTCGTGTACTATTTATAAAGCCTACAATCTTTTCAGAAGCTTTTGGCCTTCCATCAATATACATAGTTGCCCCTTTGTTTACAGTTTCAGCTTATTTCCTTATTGAATAGAAAACCAGTTTTATTGTATCTCTATTATTTTGTGTTAAGCACATGTTAATAATCTATAGTCATTTTGTTCTTCTCATAAAATCTAGATCAGTTACAGTGTCATATTTGACCTTTATGCCATCCATGGAAAATAACCCCAATCCATGTAAGGATGATGGAGCAATGCGATACATCCTCCCATTGATGAAGAAATATGTGTCCAATTGAGGTATCTCCTTAGGTACCCATGGTTGCACTATATGTATATACCTCAAGGGAAACTCAATGTCACCTATGTTATCATCATCATATTCACATGACCCTCCTTCGGCAATAAAGAATTTCATGTGTCTATGAAATATTCTCCTTACCTTTTCAGCTCTAGTTGATCTAGAACTGCTAGATCTAGTACAATACGTCTCACTTTCAGCCTCTCCTAGTATATCTTTATCCTCAGTCGAGGAAGATAGATCTGACAGGTACCTATTTGGTGGTACCTACACTCAATAAAATGAGAAGATAAGTTAGCAAGCTAAGTATTTTGGAAGAGATGACGATTGTTTACTTGAAATTCATGAAATGTGAATTGCATTCAACAAGCATGGTTTAATTAGAATGTAAGGCCTTTTGAGATTGATGTCATGTTATTTTATGTCATTAATCGTGATTTTAATTTCTCATTATTTCTCATAAAGATATTTTCTCTAGATTTAGATGTTATGTTTGAGGATGCTATAGAGATGGAAAATATGAAGGTGGTTTTCAACAATGCATTGATTTTTCTCACTCCCAATATCTCGAGAAGAGTGAAGGTGGAAAAGAATCCAATGTTGCATTATATATTTCTAATCATAGGGGTGCTTATTCACAAGAAATATTTCTGGTGTTAGGATTCTTGATAGTTGTCTAGGGTTAGGGTTTGAGTTTTTGTTGCCTCAACCCTTTATTGGGGTTAAGGTTTTGGACCCTCTAGAATCTTTTTGAAAGTTCACACATGACTATTTTCACATGTGTGAGTAATGGGAGATAATATGGCATCCACTAGATATCATGATGGTCAACAAGATAGATCAACTTGTCGAAGACATTACTAGTTCATATGAACCCCAATTGAGGTGATCTTCATGTTGTTGGAAATCTTTTGATTGAACCACGTCAAGAGCATATGAACTTTGTTCATGAAATTTTGACCCTAAAAGCAATCATTTAAGTCCTCGAACAAGCACTAAAATATTTTCTCTCCCAAATCACTAAAGTAGGACCTACCCCTAAAATAGGCCCTGCAAATGAATAGCTCCATTTTTTCCACCCATAAAATACCAAAATTGATCAAAAATTCCTTTGTGATAGAGTAAATTCCTAGCATGCTAAGCTCATCTTGGATAGCATACCAACCATTGATATAACTAGAAACAACCTCATTACCTTCATCACTTTTCCTAGATCTGATGGACAATATTGGTTACCCAGTAAAGTATCTCTCGGTACTACATGTATGCAACCTGAGGGAATGTATGGGATTCCCATATTTATGGGAATGAGGGAACAAGTGAGGTTGCTCCAGAAACTCATAACTATTATAGTACATAACTATTAATGTTTAGTATGAACGCCTATATTGGGTTCACTCGTGTTCAGTAGAATAACATTGTCGATGTAGACCGCCCATACCTTTGGGTATATTAGTAGTTTGTGGGAATCATAGGAAAAAAGAGACTAAAATAGTAGTTGAAGATATAAGGATAGTTATCATTGTTTTTTAATACTTATATAAATTTCATACATGTCATTTGTTTGTAAGTTTGTGAGTTGTTGGTTTCATCCCAAGGACTAGGCCAAGTGAAGTACATGCATACATTAGACATGGTGGAATCAACATCGAGAAGTTATGATAACAAAAATTATCTTTAGGGAGTCAACCCTTAGGTTCATTTGGTGATTATGAGACTAATATACATATATTTATTGGTGATTTGATGATGAGTATGTCCTTGCCTCCATAAAATCTTAGGTGTAGTAGACCGCATAAATTTCTTGTATGTTTTACCTTATTTTATATTTAACTCTTTGGTTTTCACTTCTTTCATTTTAGGGGATTTTTTTTCACTCTTAAAGGATATATGCTTTTTATACTTTTGGAATCAATCGCATTTCTGGTGAATTCTCTGTGCAAGGAAGTATCATAAGTCAACCATGCATTTAACATAGTAATGAAATTGGGTGACGGTGGATGCCCTCTTAATACATCTATTTTTAACACTCTTATTAGGAAAAACTGACAGTTTTGCAAAAGAGAAGAAGTGTTTCAAATATGTGAATATATGGAAGGCTTGGGTTTGCCTCCCGACAATGTGACCTATGCTCCGCTTACTCGATTATTTGTAGCAAACTTGGAGAAAGTAAGAGAAATCTTGGATACTATGACCAAGAAAGGCCTCAAACTAGATGCTCACACGCTTCATAACTAACGGGAAAAAAAAGAAGTAAACTCTGAAATTGATTAAACCAAATCATGGAAATATCACATATAGGTGGTGTGGAGGTATAGAGTCCTTTTTCTACTTTGTCTCTCCATTTTTACCGAGCCCTAGATCTCTTTTTAAAGCCCAAAAACCATTAAGTTCACTGCACTTGGCATTTAATGCTATGGTGCTAATGTGACCTCTACTATGTTTAGAAATTTGAATTTCCCCTTCGATACTTATGATTCACATTTATTTTAGGTCTAAAGGGGAACTTCAAACGAAAGTCTCAGGAAGAAATTGTTGGTTGAAATTTGAACTAACATGTCAATGAGTAGTAAGCATCAAAATGCTTATTGCTTACAAAGTGACACTGACATGTTGTAGTTAAAGATGGATTGTGGGGAACTAGTGAGGGTGCATATCCAATTTGTTAATGGAAGATGATAATTAAGTTTTGATAAACATCTATGGGTTGGTGTAGTAACCATGCTTGCTCAAGACTACATGAATCTATTCAAAAGAGTTCATTGTGACAGTATAGTGTATGATTTAATAAAAGATATTCTGGTGAGAGAGCCAACTACATTGCTTGCAATGTATGGTGAGCGAGAGAGAGAGAGTTGACTTCTTTGTTGGCAATGTATTGTGAGCAAGAGAGAAACAATTGTGTTTCTTACAATGTATGGCATTGGCAAGAGCTATTGTTGTGCACTAGTGTTAATACCACTAGCTAGAGTGTGCATATCAATTTAGCTTCCTTATACCACTGATCTATGGGTGTAGTGGTTCCTCATGGGTGTAGTGGCTAAAGAGTGTGTATGTTTCCCATACCTTGATTAGGTTAATGGTTGCGACCCATAACCATTTCTCGGCTTCCCATCATTGAGTTGTACTTCCAAGTGCCTAAGACGCATGGCATCTTGTTCCACATTGTTGTTGTAGTTGATCTTGTTGATGTTGTTATAGTTAAGGTTGTTGTAGTTGAGCATGTCGATTCAATTTATCATGATATTCTCAAGGTTGTTTTCGTGGATTTTTTTGATTCAAGGCCACTTGATAATACAATGTTATGGTTGAGTCTATATTGGCATTGCACATTACTAAGATTATGTTGCTTGTATTGAAGGTTTTTGGAGATACCGTTGAAATGAAGGATGTTGTTGTGACTTGTGGTGTTCATATGCATGTTGGTTCTACTACTTTGTTGTAGAACCGACCAACGAGGTTTTTACCAAAAAAAATCAAAACCTTATCCAAGGAAGACGGGGACCAAAAAGGGTTCGCAGAGTCAGAAAAGGGGATGATGGGGGGGAGGGCATGTGACTCTCATGGTTAGTACGAGGGGGCCATTAACAGGCTCGAAGAAAACCTTATATTGTTCCTTCTTAACTTAATAACAATAATATACCAAGCAATATCTTTGTTTTGCCTGATTCCAAAACAACTTATGGTATACCAGGATACATTAAGTTCCTTTAAACTAAAAAAAAAAATCATAATTGCAATAATGTGTTACCGATTTTGACATGTCGTTGTTCTCGTTGCTCGCTCCTCCTCTGTCGCTCCAACCAACAAGGGCACTCTCACAGGTTATTCTCCTCTGTTCTTGGTCAGCAAGGGCACTCTCACAGCTGGTCACTCTACGTTGGGTCATTCTCCAGCTGGATCTCTCACTCTGTGCGAGGTTGGGGACTCTCACAACCAATCAATACTCTGTGCGGGGTTGGGCACTCTCACAGCGGTCAGTACGCATGGGGTTGGGCAACCAATATTAAATTTTATCTTATGATGTAGAGAAAGTAGCCTCAAAACTAGAAAAAACCAAACAACCATAACATTGATGGACAACAGATAAAAATTTTATCGTCATTTGCTAATATATCCTTGTTATCACTAGGGTCCTAGGCCAAGTATGTACCAATAATTTCAAAGCTTTGAACCAAAGCTTGCTAGAAGTGGGATCCAAATGTTTGATTTTATGGATGAAATCAAAGCACTTTAACTTTTAAAAGCATCCAAGTGTCCAGAAAATTTGTGGCCCTTGGAAGTTGATCCCCTAGCTAAGTAACCTTATAGGGAGAGGGAAGCATGGAAAAGTTATTAGCATACAAACTCAACCTATGCATATAATTTCCTAGCAATTAGAGATAACTAAAATATGTGCTTTATGGTTTTAATGCACCCACATTAAGGACATCACGGTTATGGGTCCCTGGGCTGGATAATCATTGATCAATATGGAGGGCTCGTATGATCAAGCTCTAGGTGGCGTATATTTTGTCTTAAGGTTAGGGCATTTTTTCTAGTGCATATTTTTGCTTAAGGTTAGGGCATGTATGTAAGTCAAGCCCTTGCAGAGCTATAAAGGAGGTCATTGGCATAATGGATGCATTGATGGAAGGGATTAAAGGACAAGATCGATCCACCAAAGGATTTCCCTCTAAAAGGATCAACAACAATCACCAGAGACAATGATCATTAAATGATAATGTTGTCTTGAGAGATGACTCTTTCTTGAGTAACTCATGGGGCTTACAAATACTTAGTACAACAAAGGTGCCCAAAGTCTTTACATTCGAAGGGGTTTGCAAGGTGGTTTGAAAATAAATTATTTTCCATGCCTTTCTGCCTAGAGGCCATCACTACTTGATACAATGCTTAAGGAGGAATTTCCATGGTTCTTTACCTTCGAGAGCGTTGATGACCCACAAGTCCATTGAGAACAAACCTAGCCTAGATTGAGAATAAACTTGAAGCCAAAAGCTCTCGTCAAAAGAAAGAAAACATTGTGCAATTTGCGTTCATGGTAGCTCTATGTTTTTGAAACCCGAGAATAAAATAAATAATCACCATCACGGATAAAAATTCACATTTGATAAAAAATTCTTTGTATTGCCAAGACATCGTCGTTTTCTTCCTAGAAACCACTAGAACACATTTCAACATTGGCCCCATTCATATTAATTATTCTATAGGCTTGTTGTTTGATTGTTGAATTGTTTGTGTGAGTCATGTTTGAGTCCAACAACCCTCCCAGACCTTCAATGTATGCATCTAGTCTAACCATGTCAAATTTCAGTCCATACAAGCACAAATTGGAAAATTTTCAACATTGGCCCCATTCACATTAAGTATTCTATAGGCTTGTTGTTTAATTATCAAATTGTTTGTGTGAGTCATGTTTGAGTCTGGAAGCCCTCCCATACAGTCATTATATGTGTCTAGTCTAACCATGTCAAATTCCATTCCATACAAGCACAAATGAAAAAAAAATCAGCATTGGCCCCATCCACATGTCAGTTATAAGCCGGGTCAAGTACATGAGTAGGCGCGCCTTATTTTTTTCTTTTGATAGAATAACCAAAGAATATTTGATTTTTCAAAATTTTTTTAGACTCATGTTTGAGTCTGGAAACCCTCCCATACCGTCATTAATGCATGTGTGTTGTCCTAGCATGTCAAATTCCAGTCCATAAAAGCACAAATTGAAAAAATTTCAACATTGGCCCCATTCAAATTAATTATTCTATAGGCTTGTTGTTTGATTGTCGAATTGTTTGTGTGAGTCATTTTTTAGTCCAACAACCCGTACAGACCATCAATGCATGCATCTAGTCTAACCATGTCAAATTCTAGTCCATACAAGCACAAATTGGAAAATTTTCAACATTGGCCCCATTCACATTAATTATTTTATAGGCTTGTTGTTTGATTGTCGAATTGTTTGTGTGATTCATATTTGAGTTTGGAAACCCTACCATATTGTCATTGCATGCGTCTAGTCTAACCATGTCAAATTTCAGTCCATACAAGCACAAATAAATAAAAAATTAGCGTCGGCCCCATCCACATGTCATTTATAAGCGAGGTCAAGTAAATGAGCAGGTACGCCTTATTTTTGGATTTTGATAGAACAACCAAAGAATATTTGATTTTATAATTGTTTGTTTGACTCATGTTTGTGTCTGGAAACCCTCCCATACCATCATTAATTCATGTGTGTTGTCCTAGCATGTCAAATTTCAGTCCATAAAAGCACAAATTGAAAAAATTTCAACATTGGCCCCATTCACATTAATTATTTTGTAGGCTCGTTGTTTGATTGTCAAATTGTTTGTGTGAGTAATGTTTGAGTCCAACAACCCTCCCACACTGTCAATGCATGCATCTAGTCTAACCATGTCAAATTTCAGTCCATACAAGCACAAATTGGAAAATTTTCAACATTGACCTCATTCACATTAATTATTCTATAGGATTGTTGTTTGATTGTCGAATTTTTTGTGCGAGTCATGTTTGAGTTTGGAAACCATCCCATATCGTCATTGTATGTGTCTAGTCTAACCATGTCAAATTTTAGTCCATACAAGCACAAATAAAAAAAATCAATGTTGGCCCCATCCACATGCTAGTTATAAGCGGGGTCAAGTACATGAGCAGGCATGCCTTATTTTTGGCTTTTGATAGAATAACCCAAGAATATTTGATTTTTGAATTGTTTTCTTGACTCATGTTTCAGTCTGGAAACCCTCCTATACCGTCAATGCATGTGTGTTTGAGCTCGGAAACCCTCCCATACCATCGGGGCCAATTCGAAAAAACACAAAAAAATTACAATTTTTAAAGGTAAAATCCAACGACAAGGCCAATTTTCATGACTTCTTTCATGGAATGGAATTGTTTCTATGTGTGCAGATTGAGTGTTCAGGAACCATATTTCCATTGTTTTGAACATTATCATCACCTCACCTTCACATAAAATTTCTCAAATTGGCATATAATAAACTTGAATGAGCTTCTCTTGGTTTCGAGAATAATTAATTCTCTATTGAACAGGGGCAACCACGTGAAGGTGGAAGCTCTAATTATTCCCCCCCCCCCACACACACAAATCACTCTCAATTCCCCCATACCTAATTTAACGTAATAAAGAACATGTAACACACTACATACAAAAATGGCATAAAACTTAAAAAACGTAATTAACCTGTATAAGTAAACACTTAACAAACAATAAATCATATAAATGCTAAATATATCATTAATATAATAAATCATAGAAAACATATAGTCACTTACCTCGTACATTTCAACATTTAAATATTATTCATCTTCTTCTTCATCCAAATCAACATATGTATCATGACCTAGTTCAGAATTGATAATGTTGAAAGGATCGTTCATATCAACATCATCATCGGCGTCATTTTCACTATCATCATTGATATCATCAATGAGAACATTGTCTGCAACATTTGGATGATCAACTTCTTTGGCTTCTTCATCTGACACATCTGCATCCACATGCTCATGATCTGCATCATCATCTTCTTCTTCAATATTATCTTCTTCCTCTACATGATTATACTTTACTGGTCTTTCTCTTGAATCATATCTAACAACGTGTGACCAACCTTCTTTACCAGGTACCTCTGAGTAAAAGACTTGCTCACATTGACTTGGATGAACATAAGGCTCTGTACCTGGGTCAAATTCCCTTGTATTAACCATGGTAAATCCATTAGCATGCTCAATAACAGCTCTTTCAGGATCACGTTCATGCATTTGTAGCCTATACCATTTGACCTCAAACAAAACTATTTTAAAGGAATTAAAATCACACTGAATTATATCCTCCAAATACCCATAGTACCTATTTTTAGTTTCTTCTCAATGCATGTCACTTCTAGAGGAAACATTAGTGACCTTAAACACTTCAGTTATCCCACAATACGAGGCTTTCATCTTATCATCCAACTTTTGGATGCGAAATTTACGACCATTACACCACATAGACTTGTGGTGTTTCAACTACAATATGGACAACAAGTAAAAAAATGCATTGTCAATTAGTAAACATCATATGATATGGACTTAGTAAATATATATTTCAAAAAATAAACAAACCAAATACATTGATATAATGGAAAATAACTATAAAAATGTGGGTGAATGTACTTGCCTTTTTATCTTTTAAACCAAAGGATAAATCAATTTCCCTTTGCATAAGATCAGGAAATTCATGTTGATAACGATGTGTTGTTTTAATCATCTTACTGACCCCTTCCCATGATAACCTACCATAGTATTCTTCACATCATTCTATCCAATATTCCATCCAATCAATATTGTTTGCAATGTATAAATGTAGAGCATCCCACTCTCGACCAACTATATGAAAAAATAACAATTGAATATCAATAATTAGCTATCATTGGCAAAGTTTAATATAGTTGATGGAATAAAAATAAATGAATGAGTATGATAATATTAAATTGAAAAATTAAATGTATAATATATTAAATCTACAACATCTAATTACCTTTCACGGTCCTCATTCTACATTTCCCCAATAGGACCTCCCCTTCAAATTTGTTGATGGACTCGAGATGCCAAATGCGAGGCACATTCATATTTTCTGCTAATTTAGGAAGATATTCACTAATATACACCATGCATTGATATACCATATATCCCTCCACCATAGAACCCTCAGGACATGCTCTTTGTCTAACAAAAGCCTTCAATGACTTCAACTACCTCTGCACCATCCACATCGACCTTGTGTGTACTGGTCCACATAATTCAATCTCCTCAACTTGGTGTATGAGGTAGTGTTCTTGTGCATTGAAAAATGTTGGAGGTAGATACGTATGCATTTCACACATTAGTCGGGGAATTTCTCTCTTCCAATACCTTATATCTTCTTTATGGATCTCTTTAGATGAAAGCCACCTACAAATGGTGCAAGAAAATAACAGGTTTGAACAATATCACGACATATATAAAATTGCAGATAAAACACAATATGTCAATAAGTTCTGCTACAAAGCACTGAAGAAACATTTTCCATATAAAAATGCATTACTTACCTCATATATTTTCCAAAATCATATATAACTTGTTTTATGTTGTTGTCAAATCTCTCTGGGAGAGATAGAGGTAAAACATATTGTAACAAAAATCAAATTAGTAATATTTATTTCCAAATAAGAGAAAAAAAAATTACTAAAAAGATGTATACCAATATGTTAATATACCTAATAATTACCTTAATGAATGTATGTCAGTCATGTGTTTTAACCCCACCAAAATCACCTTTTTTCGTTAAGACATTTTGTCTGTTCGACGAAAACCCTGTCGGAAACCTTATTTCCCAAATGACCTCTTTTACAGCATTGCTTTGTTGCTCCGTCAATAACCATGGAAGACTAATATTTTGTTCTCGACCATCACCATTAGAATTAATAATCACACTTTGCAATGTGTGATTAGCTTCTTGGATGTCACTACAAAATATTTCAAATCTTTCTTTGTCAGTCCTTCCATCTAAGATTTGCCATAACAATTATGTTATATTCTTTCTGATATGCATTGTATCAAACAAATGAACTATTTGTAGGTGCTCATAGTAGGGAAACCTATTGAATTGTATGGGGTAACTTTTCATTCCTTGTGGAAGCCCATTCGTGCCTTAATGACATTCATGAAACATAAATGAAATCACATTTACACTAATTAATCAATATATCTAGATACCACACTAAACAAAATTCACNNNNATATGGTACATAAATAATTTACATACCTTGACGATTTCTATTATATTCCAACTTCCATATGTGAGTTGTGTCATTCTTCGTGGTTTTTTTCCATTATCTTCTTTACCATTGAATTTTTCTTTCTCGGTAGTTCGATAACTATGGTTCTTAGGCAGAAAGTGCCTATACTCATCAAACACCTCCTTTCCTAAACTTCTTGAACAATAAGATTTTATCCTAGGACCACAAACTGGACATGCAAATTTACCCTTTGTTTGAAGATCTACAAGATATATGAATTAATGTAGCAAATTAGAATTACAATTTTAAAAAATGCATGATATTTTCAAAAAATTACATAAATTTAAAGTGCAACGGAAAGTTACATACCACAAAAATGTGTTAACCCAGGAGCATCATGACTTGTCCATGCAAGTATTCCATGGAATTGAAATCATGTGTGCCCTATTGGTCTAGAGATGTCATGCATAGTGATGTCAGCCCATAACTTCAGCAACTCATCGATAAGAGGCTCAATACATACATTCATATCTTTAACTTGGTACTTACCTAATTGGTTCAACATACATTAATTATATTTAGTTATAGGTCCTTATATATAAAAGATATAATTATCATGCACGAAAAAAAGAAATGAAATATTATGTCATACTTTCAAGTAAATAAAGACAAGTTAATTAAATACCTGGAACAATCATTGCCAACATTATGTGCTCTCTCTTTATCGACATCCAAGGAGGAAGGTTATTGTTTATAACAAAAACGGGCCACACTGAGTAAGTAGAACGAAGCTCTCCAAATGGATTGAGACCATCAACTACCAATGAAATTCTAACATTACGAGGTTCTTCTTTAAAAATTGGCCATTTTTCTTCGATGTTCTTCAATGCATAACCATCTACAAGCATTCAAAGAACATTGTCTTCACTTTTGTTCTTTGCATGGAAATCCATAAACTATGCTATACTTTGGCACCTAAACAACCATTGGAAACATAAAATTATGGGAATATAACAAGGAACTTTGCGAGGCACCTTTTTTGTTGCTTGATCGATTCGATATCTACTTATTTGACATTGTGGAGATTCATTTTATTATGCATATTGTCCATAGTATACGATATGATCATTAGGACATGCATCCATAGCTTGATACTCCATTCCAATTTCTTTCATAATCAAAGATATTTCTCGACATGTGCGTGGTAAAATATTTGACGGTGGTAATAGAAATTCACCTAACAATCTACACCATTTAAAAAAATAAGTCAATGTAAACAATATTAATCATAAATATCACATCTCTACTTTACGAATTAATTAACAATAACAATATATAAAAATAGTCAACCTTTATGTACATGTCAGCATGACATAAATAATACATTACATACCTTAGGACTTGTGTTAGACATGTGTTTGATAAACCATTCAAAACCTTCAAGTTCACCAACAACAATATAGCAAATAGAAGATTTGTTGTTGAGCCTTCATAAAGAAGTTGTCGTGACTTCTCAAGTAGAGGATCAACATCATGAATATAACCTTGGTTGTCCTCATCCATTGGAGCAAATGTGTCTTGGATCAATCTATGTATCTCATCTTCCTGATTTGTATCAATAACGTTATCTCCGTCCATATCATCATTAAGAACTCAATATTCAATATTTTTATCTCTGTGTTCCTCACCTTGTAAAGTAGTATTTTTGCTACTACTTGGCAAATAACTCTCTGGCGGTCGACATTTTTGGGGCATTGTCTTTATATTTACAAACAATGTATTAAAATTAGTGTGTATAGAACATATATTAAAACGATAAAACATTTGACAAATACATGACATGATCACAATTACAAAGTGTTATCATCCAGAGGTGACCTCTAGTGCTAACATTTCTGGCACCGTTGTCGGGGACGAAATTGAAGATTTTCCCTGGGATTGAACGACAAATCTTACTGATTCTGAAGGTGCATCAGAACTCAGTACATAAAAAATTTCAACTCTGCACCTGGCAACTCCATTGTTACGACTCCATTGTTTCAGCTGTGGCTTCCAGAGGCAGACACACGAGGTCTACTCCACAATTGCCTTTAGCAACACCTGAAGCTGACCCAGAGAAAATTATCAGAATATGAAAGACCTTTCAAGAAGGTACCTCTGCTGCTCAACCAGGTATTTCTTATGATTTTCACTATTCTCCTATTGCAGCTCCAGTAGTTGTTTTTCATTTTCCTATTACACCATATGTCAAAGCTTCTAGAAGTTTAAATTTTGGGAGCGTTCCTGTTGAGTTTTCTCCTCCTGGTTTCAGATTGGAAGGAGGAAGCTTTGTTACTCCTATTTCCCCTAAAGTTGTACCTTGTTCTAGACCCCAGACCTCGAAAGATTTTCCCTCTCCAGGTTTCATCACTCCTCATCCTATTAGAGTTGTTGATTTTACAGAAAGGGAAGCCTTTGTTCCCTCAAGCCCTGTAACCTTTTTCCCAAACACTTAGTTGTTTCCTTCTTCTCCCAGAAATCCAGTTCCTGTCTCCCCTGTTCATACTCCATCTCCTCATGTTTCTCCTCAAGTTCACGTCCAAATGGTTTGTGCCAATCCTCCTAGGAACAAGATGGTTGAGATATTGGATGCCAGATATGCCCCTCTGGTCTTACCCCAGCCTATGAATGCTCTCCCAACCACAAACTACCTTAAGTATATGCCCTAGTTCACAGGGGAGGGAGACGTGACTGCAAAAGAGCACCTTTCACCCTTTTATAGATTTGCAGAGATCCAGGCCATCGAAAATGAAGATGTGTGGATGAGAGTTTTTGTACAGAGCCTTGATGGTGATGCCAGGGATTGGTTTAAGGACTTGCTTCCTAGATCTATTGATGGGATTGCTACTATGGATGATGCATTCTTAAGAAATTAGGGAAATAAAAAAGATCTCCTTTATTATATTACAGAATTTGGAACACTAAAGAGAGAGGAGGGGGAATATGTTTCAGACTTTTCGAAGAGGTTTAATAAAATGTATAGGAAGATTCTAGCCGAAGTTAAGCCTATAGAAATCTCTTCCAAAATGACTTATGTTAATTCTTTCAGCCCTGACTTTTGCCTACTGTTGAGAGAAAGAAGAGCTACCTCTTTGGCTCACATGCAAGATGCAACCCTTGAAGTAGAATCCAATATATTGGTAGCAGACAAACTTAGAGGTAAAATTGATAGAGACAAGGGTAGGTTTGAAACCCTGACTTCCAGTTCCTCTGTTGCCCCCCTTCAAACAGATGAAATGACCAAACTACTAAAATTACTTTTTGCTAGAGTGGAAAGGATTGAATTATAAGGAAAGCAGAACTACAGAAATCCCCAAAATGTTGATAGCAAAGGTAACTATAGGAGGCCTAACCATACTCCTCAGATTATCCAAAGAGACCAAAGGAATAGAGACAAGGGAGATCAAAAAATCCATATCCCTCTTCAAAATAATATTGTTGTCGATGAAAAAGAAGAGGATGAAGACCTTGATCCCGAAATCCACTGTCTTGGGGACACCCCCTCTTTTCCTCACTTAACCCAGTCTGCATACGAGGAGTCTCTCATGGAAAATAAGTTGAATGAGTTGAGCAAAGGGGACAAGGCGAACGACGACCCAAACAGATATAACCTCAGGTCCAAGAAAAAGGAAGGAAAGCCTGATTTTCCTGAGCATCCTACCAGAGTAGAGGAGCCTGCTGAAGATGTTGCAGATAGAATCAAAGGTAAGAAAGTTCGAACCCCCTCTCAAGTGGCCATAACTTCTATCCCAGAAGTGAAAGAAATCCTGAAGCCTACATCTCCTTTTAATTTTGAGCATGAGGTTCAGAATATTAGGATCCCTGTACCCCTTTCAGAGCTGGTCAAGCATGAAGATTTCAAAAGGAGCCTCTCTAAGTTGCTGATGCTTGAACCCACAATTCATCCCACTGACTCAATCAATTTGCAGGATGAAAAGCCAGCAGATGTCTTGGGTCCTCTGATAGAAGACAAACATGACTCATCCCCTCCCTTCTATACATCACTGAATATGCATGATAAGGTGTTGCATAATTTTATGATGGATTCAGGGGCATCCCATAATCTCATGCCCAAAATTGTCATGGAAGAACTAGGATTGGAAATCACAAAAACTTACCATGAATTGTATTCCTTTAACTCTAGGAAAGTGCAATGTCTTAGGGTTATCAAAGACCTAGTTGTGACCTTGTTTCAGCTGCCCATGAAAAGTGCAGTTATGGACATTGTAGTGGTTGATGTTCCCCCCAAGTTTGGCATGTTTTTGTCAAGATCTTGGATAAAAAGACTTGGAGGAACCTTGCAAATGGACCTCACATATGCCACTATTCCTGTGTTTGGGGGAGAGCATAGAGGACTTTACAGGGAAGCCCAACTGGCATATATTATTAGTGATGAAGCAAACCCCACCAATCATCCTATATTTGCACTTGACTCTGATTTGGGGTCTAGTTTGTTGCAGCTCATTGATACTCCTGAAGCCCCTCTTGAAATCAGAAAACAACTCATTTCTTATCGTGAGATACCTCCTCCAACTACCTCTACGTGGAAGATGTTCTTCGATGGAGCCTCTTCTAGGGAAGGTGTTGGTGTCGTAATGGTTTTTGTGTCGTCTTGTCAGGAAACCATATCCCTGTCATACAAGCTAGAGTTTGAAACTACCAATAATGTGGCAGAATATGAAGCTCTTGTTTTAGGTTTAAGGGTTGCAAAGGAGATGGGAATTGAAGAGGTAGTGGTGTTCGGGGATGCCGACTTGATAGTCCAACAGATCATAAATGCTTATCAGGTCAAACATCCTCTGCTCAGAAGTCACAAAAATGAGGTGTGGGACCTAATTGACAATTTCTTCTCATCCTTCAACATTTCATTTATTCCAAGAGAGGAAGATACTTTGGCCGATTCCGTAACTATCTCAACAAGCCAGCTTATGATCCCTCTGCGACCTAAGTTCAAGTATGATGTTGAGGTAAAATATAGGCCCTTTGTACCTGACAATATCAAGCATTAGAAGGTATTTGAGGATGATATTGAAATCAGAAAATTTCTTGAGTCTGTTGATGAGTTCTCTGCATTGCACATTGATCAAGATCATGATTTTGAAGGTGACCCTCATCCTGAGGTATTTTTAAATAAAATTGTTAATCACCATATTGTTTAGTTTCCTAGCAATCACATTCCAAAAGGACTAGTTCCTTTAGAAAGATTATTCGATGGGAATGATGTGGCAATAAAGGGTAAGGTTTCAAATGAGGATGTTGATGTAGCTAAGTGCAATATTGGCACAGAAGAGGATCCAAAGTTTGTCAAGTTGTCAAGCAGCCTGTTAAGGGAGCAGAGAGCTGAGTATATTGAGCTATTAAAATAATTTGTTGATTTGTTTAATGAAGACCTCGGGACATATGACACCAGCATCATTGAGCATAAGATCCCACTGAAAGAAGAGGCTAAGCCATTTAGGCAGAAGTTGAGATAGATTAATCCTATGTTGTTGCCTATCATGGAGAGAAAGGTGAAGAAGCTTTTGGAAGCCCAAATCATCATGCCTTTGAGGTACTCGGAGTGGGTGGCCAACTTGGTCCCGATGAGAAAGAAGAGTGGGGAAATCAGACTTTGTGTCGATTTCAGGAACCTGAACAGGAGCTCAAAGAAGGACAATTACCCTTAGCCAAAAATGGAACACATATTACAGAGGGTGACTGGTGCATCAAGGATATCCATGATTAACGGTTTTTCGGGCTACAATCAGATCTCGGTCCTGTCCAAGGACAGAGAAAAAACAACCTTCACCACTCCTTGGGGTACGTTCATGTACGCCAAAATGCCCTTTGGATTGATGAACGCAGGGGCGACCTTTCAGCGAGCCATGGATATAGATTTCATTGGAGAAAGGGACAAGTTCGTGGTCATCTATCTGGATGACATTATAGTTTTCTCCAGGTCTGACAGAGAGCAATGTGAGCTTTTGAAAAGGGTGTTCACGAAATGCAAAAGGTTTGGTCTCTCCTTAAACCCCAAGAAATCGTTGTTTTCCATGAAGGAGGGAAAATAACTGGGGCATATAGTATCTACTAAGGGAGTAAGGATTGATCCCAGGAGGGTGGAAGCAATCCAAACCTTGTCACTTCCGAGATCCAAGAAAGAGGCCCAGTCTTTCCTGGGAGAAATTAATTTTTTGAGAAGGTTTGTTTCAAACTTTGTCGAATTAGTGAAGCATATCACAACCATGCTCAGGAAGGGAAATGAAGTAAAATGGACTACATAGCCCAGAAAATCCTTCAACCAAATCAAACAAGCATTGATTGAAGCACCTGTGCTAATCAGTCCTGATTATTCCAAGGATTTTCTAATTTTTTCCTTTGCTTCATTCCACACGGTGGCCGTGAAGGACATCCTCATCCAGCCTGACATAGACGGGAGGAGGAGCAAGTGGATTTCCATAATCCTTGAATTTGACTTGGAAATAAAACCCACCAAGCTAGTTAAAGGCCAATGTTTAGCTAAGCTATTGGTCGAATCTAATTGTAAATATTTGGAGGTTAACTTTATAAAATGCTTGCTCAGAAATTCAACAGGCTGAGTTATCTCGTATAGACCCAGAAGTCAGCCCTCCATTGGCAGAGTGCACCTGGTACAAAGACATTATATTTTTTTCTGCAGGAGTTGCGACCTCCAGATGGTATGGGAAAAGGCAAGGCAAGAGCTCTTAAGCTTAAGGCAATTAAATATTGCTTTGTTGATAAAAAATTATATTGGAAAGACCCCCTAGGGGTACTTCTGAGATGTTTAGACCCACATGAAGCACAAAGGATTATTTCGGACTTTCATGATAGTTTGTGTGGGGGACATCACTTCTGGAGAATGACGACCCATAAAATTCTCAGGGCTAGTTATTTTTGGTCTACTCTATTCATTGACGTTTGTGTGAAAGTTAGAGCCTGTGCTAAATGTCGGAAATTCTGAAGAAAACAGCAGCTGAAGCCCCTGCCATTGAAACCTGTGGTTGCTTCAAGGCCCTTTCATCAATGGGTCCTAGACTTCATTGGGGAGATTTATCTTGCATCCAGCGGTCAACATAGATGGATCCTAACTGCCACAAATTACTTCACCAAATGGATAGAAGCTATCCCCACAAGGAGTGCTTCTCATAAGGTGATCATTGGTTTCCTGGAAGATATCATAACAAGGTTTGGTTGTCCAAGATGGATTGTCACAGATAATGCTGCATATTTCAAAGCTGAACCATTGATCCATTTTTGTGAACAATTCGAAATCAAGTTGATTCACTCTACCCCCTACTACCCCCAGGGCAATGGACTGGCAGAGTCCTCTAACAAGAGCATTGTCAAAATCATTAAGAGACTGTTGGAGGATAACAAAAAAGCATGGGATTCAAAGCTCAAGTTTTCTTTGTGGACCGATATAGTGACAACAAAAAGATCTCCTAGCATCTCTCCATTCCAGCTGGTATATGGAACTGAAGCGGTTTTTCCCTCACAGCTGACCCTGCCCGTGGCGAAATTCTTTCAAGACTACCAGGGTGAGCCTGATGATATGATCCGAAGGATACAATAGCTGGTTGAAGTGAAGCAGGAAAGAGAGCAACTCCTGGACAGAGCACATAAGCATCAACAGAGAGTCAAACAGGATTTTGACAGGAAGGTGCGAAAATGAGATTTCCAGCTGGGAGATCTAGTCTTAAAATGGGATGCACCGAAACAAGACAGAGGCAAGCATAAAAAATTTGAGGCCTTGTGGATCGACCCCTTCAATATTTATGAATCATTTCCAAACAATACTTACAAGTTACAGAATCTAGAGGGTGATGAAGTTTTTGGTGACCCTATAAATGGGAACTTCCCGAAGAGGTTTTTTGTTTAAAGTCGTAGTCGACGTCCCACCATTGTAAATGTCGTTCATGTTTTATGTTTTGTTTGTAATGGAAGACTCCACAACCCAACACTAAGGCACTAAAATTGTGGAAGGAGTTCTTAGAGCTTTGTAGGGAGGACTCTATCTCGTGGCAGAGGTAAGCATGATACCCATCAGTTTGTATGTCACGATGAATAGATTTAAAGGCGGTCTAATGGATGTAGACTCATGATGGTATCGTTCTAACTCAGAAAACTAGGTTGGAAAGCACAAGCAGGTGAGGTTTTAGTTTAACTTCAGATAGTAAGTTGTAGTAAGGGTGAGTAGGAGGAAGACTTCGGTGAGAAAATGTAAAGATCTGTCGAGGACATCAAGTCTTTCGACGGCCCAAGGAGGAACGATTTAAACACAAGAACTTCGCGAATTGAAATGTCAAAGAAACTAAAAGGAACTATGATAGCACTATAATCAAACTTTCATTATAATGCAGACACAATAATTCAAGTGAATCAGTCAATCATGAATTCTTTCAGCATCGGAGGGAAGCAAGAGTGAGTAAGAAAGTTGATTGTTATTAAACAAAAAGTCTCAAATGCATATACGTAACCAGATAACCAGAGAGTTCATTAAAACTTTACAATTCGGGAGCATTTCTCTTCCAACGACCTTTACAAAATATCAAAATGACCCCTATATACTCAGAGCAATCCGCCACTGACAGCAGGAGAGTCGCCAAGTGATTACATTCAAGGCTTTACGTGTGCAGGCTCTCTTTGCAGATGGTGCACGCAGTCTTTTTTCAAACACTGGCTTAGATCAGCATGGCTCTTGCAGGGAACCTGTCCACAGGGGTACCACGAGCTGACTACTCTAGACCCTCCACGCCTTCCATTTATGGATTGAGTTGAGGTTTCAACCACCCAACCCAACTTTCATTAACTGCTTTCTTCCATGGAGAGTGGCTGAGACTAAATACACAGGGGATGACCATGTGCCTGCTCTCCAAGACTCGGAAGCTAGCTTCATTTCCTCTGGCCCCTTTCTCAATGTAACTTAGGGCCACGACCCTATGTTAATCTCACAAGACATCCTGACATTTCGTGTTTCGGGGGATTTCATATGGCTCACCTTTGGATTTCTCGATCCCCGAAACCGTGAAATCTCTTATTTGACCAATGGTCAGATCTACTCCACAATCAATGGTTGCGATGCTTTTCCGGGACCCTGAACTAGTCCTCTATACCTGACTGGGGCCATCTGATTCTCCTAAACCCTTTTTCACATGACCACGGGTCGCGACCTGGCGCTTATCTCCAAAGGTGTTTCGGGACTTCGGCTATCGGGAGTTTCCATACTACTGACTTCAGATTTCTTGATCTGTGACACTACAAAATCGTCGATCAGGTGCCACGTTCTCCACTAGTTTGAACGACCCAGATCTATTTCGCGACTCGCGACAATTGCTTATGGCTCATTTCAAAACCCCCGAAACCCAATTCCGTGAAACCGTTTAATCCACTACCACCTATCCCCTTCAAGATCAATGACTCATGTTGATTTCAGGTTTCGCATTTCGCGAGGTCTGATGATTTTGCTCCTTGACTGCTCCGATCCACAAAATCATGAAATACCTAATCATGTGCCACGCGTCCTATTGAGAAGGACGACTGAGATCATTTCACAATTTTTCATTTTACAAATCCTCGTAACTCTGCCCTTTGACCTTTCTGACTCGCAAAATCGTGACTCTGCCTGACGCTATTCCTCGTGCAACTCTGTGATCATGATCACCTGATGGTCGTCGATCTGATCTGCTTGAAGGATCTTTGTCATTGAAGGGTGATCTTGCTTGCTTACTTGATTTGAATCCATATTAAAAGCTTCAAGTGTTGCGCTTGGTGCTGACGATTGCAGCCTGTGTTGATCACTTGAATGACTGGCTAAGGGATAGGGAAAACAAAATGATCAACAACAGAGGTGAAAAGAGAGAGAGAGAGAGAGAAGATCGACTTGGAGAAAACAAAAAGGCTTGGGGCCGATACTTCTCAGGCAAGCTGATAGGGAAAATCAAATCGATCAAACGGATGGAGGCAAACAACAGAAAAACTACAAGTGAAAGGAAAACCTATGATCGGGTTTGCAAAAGGAGGAAAAATAGGCAAAAATTACAGACCTAGGTAGAAACCATAGCTCACAAGACCTTGACAAGTTTATGTGATAACACAAAGAATACATTATATACTGAATAATTTATTACCAAGGGATGATATTCATAACCCCCTTCACCGTGCCCCTTCTCCCTACAATGTTTTTAAGTTGTTGTTATTAAAATTATTCTTGTTTGCAAGCCCCTGCAATCATTGCAAGGGAAATAACATTTTCCATCGCCCTTCGCCTCCAATGCTGCTCTAAACTGAGCAAGCCTCCTTTCATTTTCATTCATAGTATATTAATTTGACATGGTAATTGCCTATAAGAACCAATTAAGTATTTAAAAAATTAAATTTTGTTAAAACATTGAAAAAAATTAAAATTAAATTTTCATATACTTCGAGGTCCAATCAGAGGAAATATACGTTGCAATGATAAATTTTGAAAAAAATATTTAAAAAAAATAAAAAAATAATTCATGTACTTCAACGTTCAATCACACAAAATATATCTAGCAATGCTAAATTTCGAAAAAAAAAAAAATTTGGTTGAAACATTCATGTTAAAAAATTTTGAAATTAAAATCTCTTAACATATCTTTATATTAAAAGAGAGAAAAAATTAAAAATACTAACCTTGCAAGTCTAAAATCTGAGCTATGTAGATCGAGAATTGGATGTGTTAAACCAGTACATGACAAAAAAAATGAGAGCTCAAACAATCACCAGCAACATTGTCGCAATTATAGCAAATTTGTCGAAATTTGTCTTAAGGACATCTATTTATAGTTCGATTCTTGTTGATATAGCGACGAAAATAAATGAGTTGATGATCCAGGTGGATATCGGTGGCCACCCACCTTCTCCAACTAGCCCAAAACATGTTTCTGGCAATTTTGATAATTTACTATTTTTAGCAGTTTTTAACTTTTGGGGGCATTTTGAGGCCCTAAATGATGTTTTTTGAGAAAATGGGAGCAACATGGATCCTACATCATTTTGCTCACCCAAAAGTTGTAGTTCTCGGATAGATCTTTCCAACGAGCTATTGAGCGCCCCAAATGGAGATCGTATGCAAAAGTTACGCCCCTGGGAAGTTGACGTATCAACTACCCCCATCGGGGCCCACAAACCTTTTGGCTTTTTCATCTTCTGGGGTTAGGGTTTTGGATTTTACTTATGTTAAAAAGGCCCTTAGAGCCTCATTGTAATAATCATCTTCTCACGGATGCGAGTAGCCATCACATCTCTTCTCAGAGATAAGCTACCACCATTCTAGCGAGTCTTTCACTCTGTATTTTACAGTCTCTGTACATTTATTTCATTAATAGAAATCGTGTATTATTGTATATCTGTGACTCTTGTTTTATTTCCGCTATATCTTTGTTATATTGTTGTATCTCTTGCAATATCTCTATATATTTATGTGTTATATATCCGCTCTCATTTGGTGCCGAAAATAATCTGGATCAGTTGACCCCGAAAAAAGTCAATACCTGTTGCACTGCACGTGTGGCACAAGTGTCGATATAGCGACGAAAATTCGTGGATATATAGACGATTTTATGAAACTGTCGCTATAGCGACGAACATCGGGGCCAAACCAAAAAAAAATTAAAAGAAAGCCAAAATTTTAATGCATTTTCCACGAATTATAGAAACGTGGAAATATTTCGTCGCATTTTGGGCCCATATGTACTAGTGTCTAAACTATGGCATTGCAAAATGATACACTAGAATCCTTTAGTATCTCCTACATCATAAAAAAGAAGGGTCCTCAATGCCTCAAAGTTTTGTGCAACAAGCATTAGGATCTCATTGCCTATAGTTATACACCTCCTCAAGTGATGTTTTTGGAGAGAGTATAGAGCTTTTAGAAAGGATGATGGATGAGTATCCCCAATTACTTAACAATTATACAACTCTAACTTGTGCAATTCTACCAAATCCATCCCAAAACCTCTATACCCAATCATAATACACACCAAGCTCAATCATTATAATGACAATGACATATCAATAATCCTATTGGAATCCTCCAACCCCAGTACCCACCAAGCTTAGGCATATCGAGAATCCCATTGGAATCTTTTGTTGAATTCCATCTAGATAGGACAAGGTAGAGCTTTGTCATTGACACAAACTCAACAAATATGGAAAAAACCTTGGACTCAATCCTACCAACTCCAACAAGGTCAAATTAACACTTCCCTTGGAAAGGGATTTCCAGTAGTGACATGTCACAAGATCAACCCCAAACCACAATTCCTTCATAAACTTGCAACCATCACCTATAACATCTAGAATATAATCCCAAAGTTTTTCCATCTATAATTGTGCAGAGACCATTGACAACCTCATAATTTGGGAATATTGCCTCGAGAGGATTCAAATCTATGACCAAAAATTGAAGTGCTTTCAGGAATAAACAAACCTAAACTAGTCTTGACTCTTCTTTGAACACGAAGCCAACATCTTCAGACAAGATAAATGTCTTTATGGTATGAAATCTTCTGCAATATATCTAGAATTTTGCTCATAATCTCTTCACATAACAATGTGTTCAACATATCATGGTTATCCATATTTTCCATAAGTAGGTCACATGTTTGAAAATTGTGAAAAAGGAAAACAATGTAGAAGGATTTGCGATCATTCTTGTAAAGCATGGACAATTTATGTGGAAGTTAATAAATCTTACCTTCGATATTGCAAATATCGTTCTAGAAGCTCAAGCTCTAACTTCTATTTCTATTTGTCACAGATAAGCTTCATTTCTTCAATCTCAGGCTTCTGTGTACCACTACATTCAAAAGTCAAATATTGGTAAACCATCTCAACATCTAATGGAAATATAAAGGTCTATAATGAATATAATCTTTACTTTTCCAAAAATTACCTGCATGCATTGATCCAGATTTATGAGAGGAACGAAAGGAAAACACAAATTTATAGTATTAACATAGAGACACAATGAATAATAACAGAGATACAGTAAAACTTGACTTCTATTAAATAAGAAATATATTGAAACTGTAAATTGCAGACTGAAACAAGCTTGCTAGAATGGTGAAAGCTTATCTCTGAGAAGAGATGTGACAGCTACGCTCATTCGCCAGAAGATTAGTACAATGAGGCTCTGAAATCCCTTTTTACAATAAAACATGAATTCCAAAACCATAGACATCCAAAAACCTAACCCTAGGAGATGAAGCGCCAAAAGTCATGTGGGCCCCGTTGGGGTAAGTTGGTACATCAACTTCCCAGAGTCGTAACTTTTGCATACAATCTTCGATTTAGGCACACAATAGCCCGTTGGAAAGGTATATTCGAGGAATACACATTATTCCATCAAACTCTAACTCAATTTATTGTTTGACCGTGGTGAGCCCTTAAAACGTTGTTTAGGGCCTCAAAATGACCCAAGAAGTTCAAGACCCGAAAACTAGGAAAAAACTACCAAACTGAGAAACAACCAAGATGAGCTAGTTGGAATAGGTGGGTGGAAATCTATATCCATATGGATAAATTATCCTTCCTTAGGAAGCAATGGTATCCATTATGTTGAGTTCCCCCATTAGATGAGGAAATTTCTGTTGAATTTGGCCCCGAGTGAGCCACTTGCCTTGGTGCAAGAGTTGCCCGGCTTTGACAACCCGATAAAGTTGAATCCTCTGTTGTCGAGTGCTCTTGACCTGCGTGTCCACAATCTGATTAGTGGATGCTTGTTCCAGATAGTCAGGGTTGAGCTATGTTGGTGTCAAATGTTCTATTATCTCTGAGGTGTCCAATAAGGGTGGAAAATATGGTTGAGGGAGGTCCACATTAAATAATGGATGCAAGTCAAGGAAGGTGGGAATGTTGAGCTCAAAACAATTCTCACCCACAACCTTGGTGATGGTATAAGGTCCATAGCGGAGTGGACGTAGCTTTCGATGGGGCCCTATAAGGTGTTCCTTCTGCAAGTGAAACCAAACTTTATCTCTCACCTGAAACTTGCATGGCACCCAATGTTGATCATGGCGATGATTGTACTTGGCATTGGACTTCTATAAAATATCCCGAACTTGTTGGCATATGTGTTGGATCCGCTCAATGAACTGGGTGGCTTTTTCAGCTTCAATTGTAGAATGGGATGAGTCTGTCTGGGTGGCTGCAAGGGGTAGTGCAACATCCATGGGACCCAATGTTTGAAATCCCAACCCCACCTGAAAGGGGTTATGGCCAGTGGAGATATGTATGGCTATGTTGTAGTTGTGTTGAACATAGGGAAGACTCTCATCCCATGTGCGGGGTGCTTGGAATTCTACATGCACAAGATATGCACGATCATCCGGTTGACGACCTTGGTTGGCCATTCGTCTGGGGGTGGAAAGCAATGGATTTGGTAAGCTTGGTGTCCAACAACGACCATAGGCTTGGCCAGAATGTGTTGAGCAACCAGCTGTCCCGATCTGAAATAATGGTTTGTGGGATCCCAAAATATACCCACACTCATTCAAAGAAGAGCCTTGCAGTGGCCTCCATTGTGATGCTCTTCTTGCAGGCGGCCATAATCGCCATCTTGGAAAAGTGATCAACAAACACAAAAACACAGTCGTTTCCCTGCTTGGTGGATGGAAGGCCCAACATGTAGTCCATTGAGATGGATTCCCAGGGCATGTCAGGAGTAGGTAGAGGAGTGTACATGCTTTGTTTCTTAATGGCTGATTTGGAAATAGTGTAGGCAGTGCAAGACCTGATATACCTGCTGACATCCTGTCGAAGTTTCGACCAGTAGAAATTTCACTGCAGCACTGCCTCTGTCTTCTCTATGGTGAAGTGTTCTGCCACCCGACTGTAGTGGGCTTCCAAAATCAGTTTTGTGAGCTCGCTTGATGGCACGCAAAGATGGCCCATATGGCACAATAGCTAGTCCTGAAGGTGGAAATTAGTGACAGTTGTGTTTGCATCAAACATTTGGTAGGTGTCGGCGAAGTCAAAATCTTTCTCATAGAGTCAGGGCCATCCGAAGGTCTCGTGGCTGCAAGAGTCTAGCACCATGGTGAGTGTCACGACAGGAGGTCGACTGAGGCAATCAACAACTCGGTTGGTACTTCTTGTCTTATACTTGATGTTGAGGTGGGACTATTGCAAGTATATGGGCCACTTCTGATAGCGGACATTCTGCAATTTGCCTTGTGTCTGCATGAACTGCAACATCTTATGATCATGTGGATGTTTCTCTCCTTTCCGAGAATGTAATGCCTCCACTAGTGGTAGGCTTACACAATGGAGCACATTTATTTTTCGTACGTAGGGTACTTACAGACGATATTTGATAGTGTCTCACTATGATAGGCCATGGGGTGGCCGTGCAGAGTGAGAATTGCGCCCACCAAATAGTCTGAAGCATCTATCTCGATTTCAAATGGTTGTTGCAGATCACGTAATGAAAATACTAGGGATGAGCACAAGCGCTACTTCATATCATCGAACACTTTTTGTTGGGATAGGCCCCACACAAACTTTGCCTTACCACCACCCATGGTTACTTGGCTAAGTGCCCATGCAATATGGGAGAATCCCAACACAAACTTGTGATATAAATTGGCAAGGCCTAAGAAGCTCCAAATCTCAGTGAGTGTGGTTGGGCTTGGCCAGTCACAGATGACCTGGATCTTTGCGGTATCCACATACACACCATGCTCATCAATAATTTAGCCTAGGTATTGGACTGTGTCTATGTCGAAGGAGCATTTTTCCAAGTTGACATATAGCTTGTGCTACCACAAAGTGTGCAGAACCTACTGAATATGTTGCAAGTTTTCCACCCAAGTCTTGTTGTAGATGAGGATGTCATCCAGATACACCACTACAAAAAAATTGGTGAAAGGCCATAAGATATCATCCATCATCCTCATGAAAGACGCTTGGGCATTTTTCAAACCAAAGGGCATGACCAACCATTCATAAAGACCTTGTTTTGACTTGAAGGCAGTGTTTCATACATATGTTGACTCTATTGGGACCTGATGGTAGCCAGACATCAGATCAATATTACTTAAGTATTTGCCCCCCTTGAGTTGATCAAGGAGATCGTCGATCCAGGGAATCGGGTACCAGTTCCTGACTATGATCTGTGTCAAGGATTTGTCTCCCATTTTTTGGCTCTAACTCAGAGTCGGAACCCACATCTGATTTAGAGGCTTTCACCTCAGCCACCAATGACTGCTTTGAGTAGCAATCAACATTGTTATGCCAGGGGTTCTTATGGAAGTCGCACCACTTCCCGGTATCTTTCTTCATCTTTCCATTTTCCTTCTTTTCTTGCGGCTTAGACTGGTTATCCTGAGGTTGTGCATATTTTCTCTGTCCTTTGTTCTGTAGGTTGGGGCTACCCTTGCCTTACTTCTGCTGTGAGGGGTTCCCAGACCCAAACTATCGCATCTTTTGTTTAAGCTTCTACTCAATTTGGACGGCATATCGATAGGCCGCGCCCAAGGATGAGATGTCCAAAAACTCCATTTTTTCCTGGATGCATCTATGCAGACCATCACGGTACTTGAGCACCAGATGTCGCTCAGAATATTTGATACCCAACTTGGTGTGCAAGGTATGGAAGACATTGGTGAACTCTGGCACTGTTTGATCTCTTTCTTGTCGTAGTGTGGTCCATCTTTTATACAAGTCGGCATAACTTCCAACAGGGTAGTATTGTTCCTTAATAACATCCCTGAAGGAACCCCAAGTGGGTGCAACTATGAATAATGTGGATCCCTCTATTTCCTCTTCCTCACAGAAAGTCTCCCACCAATCTTTGACATGGGGGACGACCTTAAGGAGCGTAAATGTAATTGTTTCTCTATCGGAAAAGTTGTGGACAAAAACACACCCTTCTAGAAGGTTTAACCATTTATTTATGGCATCTGCATCTATTTGACCTTCAAATATAAGAATATCAAAATTGATTTCTACCTTGAAAGGGGCGACGCCTCCGCTTGAGGTAGATGCGCCACTTGTCGGTAGTTGTTGAAGGATTTGTGCAAAGTTGTCCATCATCTCGTTCATCCGTCGCTCGAGGGCTTCCTTGATGAACATTTTGAAAGGATATCCCATCCTATCGTCTTTCTTTTCACTCTCCATGGACATTTTCTTGGGCGTGCAAGTGCAGTTGTCCTCAAGAGAAACAAGCTCGAGACCCAACTCTTTATACCCTCTCCACGTCGGGGACATGTGCTAAAAAAATGACACGGAGCATACCTCTTTGATACCACTGATCCGGATTTATGAGTGGAATGAAATGAAAACACAGATTTATAGTATTAACACAGAGACATAGTGAATAATAACATAGATACAATAAGACTTGACTTCTATTAAATAAGAAATATGTTGAAACTATAAAATGCAGACTGAAACAAACATTGATAGAATGGTGGCAGGTTATCTCTGAGAAAAGATGTGACAACTATGCTCATTCGCTAGAAGATGAGTACAATGAGGCTCTGAAATCCTTTTCTACAACAAAACATGAATGCCAAAACCCTAGACATCCAAAAACCTAACCCTAAGAGATGAAGCGCCAAAAGTCATGTGGGCCCCGTTGTAGTAAGTTGGTACATCAACTTCTCGGGTCATAAATTTTACATACGATCTTCGTTTTAGGCGCACGATAGCCCACTGGAAATATTTATTCGAGGAATACACATTATGTCGTCAAACTCTATCTCTATTTACTATATGACTATGGAGAGCCCTAAAAACGTTGTTTAAGGCCTCAAAATAGCCCCAAAAGTTCAGAACCCAAAAAATAGGAAAAAAATGCCAAATTGAGAAATTGCCAAGATGAGCTAGTTGGAATAGGTGGGTGGCCACTGATATCCATCTGGATCAATCCTCCCCCCTTAGGAAAAAATGGTCTCCATTGCGTTGAGTTCCCCCAATAGATGAGGAAATTTCTACTAAATTTGGCCCCAGATGAGCCACTTGCCTTGGTGCAGGAGTTGTCCGGCTTTGACAACCCAATAAAGCTAAATCCTACCTGTGTGTCCATAGTATGATCAGTGGATGCATGTTCCATACAGTCATGGTTGATCTCTACTGGTGTCAAATGTTCTGCTATCTCTGAGGTGTCCAATAATGGTGGAAAATATGGCCGAAGAAGGTCCACATTAAATACTAAATGCAAGGCAAGGAAGGGGGGAATGTTGAGCTCAAAAACAATCTCACCCACAACCTTGGTGATGGTATAAGGTCCATAGTGGAGTGCATGAAGCTTCTGATGGGGCCCTATAAGGTGTTCCTTCTACAAGTGCAACCAAACTTTATCTCCCACCTGAAACTTGTGTGGCACTAGGTGTTTATCATGGCGTTGCTTGTACTTGGCATTGGACTTCTGTAAAATATCTCAAACCTATTGGCGGATGTGATGGATTTTCTCAATGAATCAGGTGTCTTTGTCAGCTTTAGTTGGAGCATGGGATGAGTCTTCCTAGGTGGCTGCAAGGGGTAGTGCAACTTCCATGGGACCCAGTGGATGAAATCCCAACCTCACTTGAAAGGGGTTGTGGTTGGTGGAGCTATGTATGGCTTTGTTGGAGTTATGTTGAACATAGGGAAGAATCTCATCCCATGTATGATGGTGCTTGGAATTGTACATGCACGGGATATGCAAGATCATCCGGTTAACGACCTCAGTTTGGCCATCCGTCCGAGGGTGGAAGGAAGTGGATTTGGTGAGCTTGGTGTCCAACAGTGACCAGAGGCTCGACCAGAATGTGATCAGGAACTGACTATCTCAATCTGAGATAACGGTTTGTGGGATCCCAAAATGTACCCACACTCATTCAAAAAAGAGCTTGGCAATGGCCTTCGCTGTGATGCTCTTCTTACAGGCGACCATAATCACCATCTTGGAAAAACGATAAACAACCACAAAACATAGTCATTTCCCTACTTGGTGGACGGAAGGCCCGACATGTAGTCCATTGAGATGGATTCCCAGGGTCGGTCAATAATAGGCAGAGGAGTGTACATGGCTTGTTTCTTAGTGGTTGGTTTGGAAATAACGCAGGCAGTGCAAAACCTGATATACTTGCTGACATCATGTCGAAGTTTCGGCGAGTAGAAATGTCGCTGCAACACTAACACTGTCTTTTCTACGCCGAAGTGTCCTGCCACCTGACTCTAGTGGGATTCCCAAATCAGCTTCATGCACTCGCTTGATGGAACGCATAGATGACTCAGATGGCACAACAACCCGTCCTGAAGGTGGAAATTAGTGACAACTATGTTTGTGCTCAACATATGGTAGGTGTTGGTGAAGTCAAGATCTTTCTCATAGAGCTGGGGCCATCCAGAGGTATCGTGGCTGCAAGAGTCTAGCATTGTGGTGAGGGCCATGACTAGAGGTCAGCTAAGGAAATCAACGACTCGGTTGATATTTCCTGTCTTATACTTGATGTTGAGGTGGAACTGATGCAAGTATGTGGACTACTTCTGATGGCGGTCATTTTGCAATTTACCCTATGTCTGCATGAACTGCAATGACTTATGATCAATGTGGATGACTGTCTCCTTCCTGAGAATGTAATGCCTCCATTGGCGATAGGCTTACATAATGGAGTACATTTATTTGTTGTAAGTAGGGTACTTACAGACGACATCTGATAGTGTCTCACTATGATAGGCCATGGGGTAGTCGTGTTGAGTGAGAACTGCACCCACAACATAGTTTGAAGCATTTTCTCGATTTCAAATGGTTGTTGTAGCTCAAGTAATTTAAGCACCAGGGATGAGCACAAGCACTGCTTCAGATCATCAAATGCTTGTTGTTGGGACAGACCCCACAAAAATTTTTCCTTACCACCACCCCTGGTTACTTGGTTGAGGGCCCATACAATATGGGAGAATCCCAACACAAACTTGCGATAGAAATTGGCAAGGCCTGAGAAGCTCCAAAGCTCACTGAGTGTGGTTGGGGCTGGACATTCACGGATGACTTGGATATTTGTTGGATCCACATGCACACAATGCTCATCAACAATGTAGCCTAGGTACTGGACCGTGTCCATGCTGAAGGAGCTTTTTTCTAAGTTGGCATATAGCTTGTGTTGTTGCAAAGTGTGCAAAACATGTTGAATATGCTGCAAGTGTTCCGCCCAAGTCTTGTTGTAGATGAGGATGTCATCCAGATACACCACTACAAAAGAACTGGTGAAAGGTCGTAAGATCTCGTCCATCATCCTCATGAAATTTGTTGGGGCATTTGTCAAACCAAAGGGCATGACCAACCATTCAAAAAGACCTTATTTTGACTTGAAGGCAGTCTTCCATACATTTGTTTGCTCTATTGGGACCTGATGGTAGGCGCTAGACTTCAGATCAATCTTACTAAAGTATTTTCCCCCCTTGAGCTGATCAAGGAGATCATTGATCTGGGGAATCAAGTATTGGTTCCTGAATGTGATTTTATTTAGAGCCTAGTAATCAATGCAGTATCGCCAGGTCTCGTCTTTCTTCTGCACCAACATGATTGGGCTTCCACAAGGTGATGAGTTGGGTTGTATGTGCCCCTTGTGGAGCAATTCTTGGATCTGACGTTTGATCTCCTCATTTTCTAACAAAGAGCGGCAATAGACTAGCCCATTGGGTAGCAGTTCACCGAGGGTCATATTGATGGAATGCTTGACATGGCAGTGGAAAGGTACCTCAGTAGGTGATGATAAGATGTCTTTGTATTCTTCCACGACCTTATCCACTTTCTTTTGTTGCATGGAGAGTTCGGTCGTAGAGGCCGTAGATGTGGTTGCAACCTTTCGCTCACTCTAAGAGTGAATCACGAAGAAGACAAACTTATCGGTTTGAGAGATGACCTTTCTGCATTGCTTGGCAGAGATCAAGGAAATAGCACTAGGTGGGACTACCTTAGGTATCTTGTACAATTTCATGTTCAAAGTAATAATAACACTGCAAGGCCTAGACTTATATACAACATGACATTTCCATAAATAAGGTTGGCCCAAAGGAACATCACAAACTTCAAGGGGAGCAACATTACACAATACCTCATCTTTGAATGGCTTGATGCTGTATGACATGCGGTACCGTTGGTTGACGTGAAGATCACTTCCCTGGCAAAACCATCTGATGGTGTATGACTGCGGGTGCGGCATTGTCAGTAGGGCTAGCCACTTGACGACCTCCACTGAGATGAGGTTCTTCTGGCTACTGCTATCAACGATGAAGTGCAGTGGAGTGCCTTTCACCCACATCTGTGAATGAAAGAGGTGCTTTCCTTCCTCTGGCTCATCAGGTTCATTGGGCTGGATCTTGGTGGTAGAAACAGTGGCACTGGTTTTGTGCCAATGATCTGTCTTCCATTTTCTACTTCTTACTCAATCAGAACCCGCATTTGATTCAGAGGCTTTCACCTCAGCCACCAATGACTAATTTGAGTGATAATCAACGGTGTTATGCCAAGGGATCTTATGAAAGTCACACCACTTCCCGATATATTTCTTCATCTTTCCATTTTCCTTCTTTACTCGCGACTTAGACTGGTTGTCCTGAGGTTGCCCATCTTTGCTCTGTCCTTTGTTCAGTGGGTTGGGGCTGCCCTTGCCATGCTTCTGCTGTGAGGGGTTCCCAGACCCAAACTGTCGCGTCTTTTGTTTAAGCTTTAGCTTGATTTTGATGGCATATCCATAGGCTGGTCCCAAGGAAGAGATGTCCAAAAACTCCATTTATGTCTGGATGTATCTATGCTGACCGCTACGGTACTTAAGCACCAGATGTCACACATAATCTTTGATACCCAACTTGGTGTGCAAGGTATGGAAAACATTGGTGAACTATGGCACTGTTTGGTGCAACTGCAAATAATGTGGATCCCTCTATTTGATTTTTCTCACAGAAAGTCTCCCACCAATCTTTGATATGGGGAATGACCTTGAGGAGTGAAAATGTAATATTTTCTCTATCGAAAAAGTTGTGGACAGAAAAATACCCTTCTAGAAGGTTTAACCATTTATCCATGGAATTTGCATCTATTTGACCTTCAAATCTAGAAACATCAAAATCGATATGTACCTTAAAGGGGGCGACACCTCTGCTTAAAGTAGATGTGTTGCTTGTCGGTAGTCATCGAAGGATTTGTGCAAATCTATCCATCATCTCATTCCTCTGTCGCTTGAGGGCTTCCTCAAGCAACATTTTGAAAGGATCTATTGTCCCATCGTCTTTCTTTTCGCCCACTGTGGACGGTTTCTTGGGGATGTGTGAGAAGTTTTTCTCAAGAGAAACAAGCTCGAGACCCAACTCTCTATACCCTGACCACGTCGGGGACATGCATTAACAAAAACAACAAGGAGCAGACCGCTCTTATACCATTGATTCAAATTTATGAGCGGAACGAAATGAAAACACATATTTATAGTATTAACATAGAGACACAATGAATAATAATAGAGATACAGTAAAACTTGACTTCTATTAAATAAGAAATATGTTGAAACTGTAAAATGCAAACTAAAATAAGCTTGCTAGAATGGTGACAACATATCTCCGAGAAGAGATGTGACAACTACACTCATTTGCCAGAAGATGAGTACAATGAGGCTCTTGAAGACTTTTTTACAATAAAACATGAATGCTAAAACCATAGACATCCAAAAACCTAACCTTAGGAGATGAAGCGCCAAAAGTCATGTGGGCCTCATTGGGGTAAGTTGGTACATCAACTTCCCGGGGTCGTAACTTTGCATATGACCTTCGTTTTAGGCGCAAGATAGCCCGTTGGAAAGGTCTATTCAAGGACTACACATTATGTTATTAAACTTTGACCTTGTATACAATATGATTGTGGCGAGCCCTAAAAACGTTGTTTAGGGCCTCAAAACAGCCTTGGAAGTTTAGGACCCGAAAACTAGGGAAAAATTGTGAAACTGCCAAGATGAGCTAGTTGGAATAGGTGGGTGGCCACCGATATCCATCTAGATCATGTATGCTTCCTTTATAGCCTCTGAAATGCTACGAGATACACTAACACATTTAGTGTGGGATCAAAATGACAAACATAGGAGTGACTCATGGCCATAACAATATATTATCCTTCACAAATTGGCTTTGAATTCCCATCATAACATAGCAGAATGTATGGCAATTGAATACAAAGTCTCAAGTTATTCCAACAGTAAAGGTATCAGTTGGTTATGGAATCTGTTATCACCCCATAATTTATGGGAATCATCTTATGACTTGGATATTATCTGTATCTGGTGATTTGGTTCACAAATGATATTGCATCCTTCAAATAATTTGTAAAAAGAAAAAAGAAAAAGAAAAAGAAAAGAGGGAAAAAAGATTTGAAATAAAGAGCCCCATGCAATAACAAGTGACTTGGTCATACCTTTCAAGCATGACCAAGTTCTTTTAAATTTTCAATGCTGATAAGTTAGTGAATGCATCTGATCAAACCACCTAATCTTGGTCAGATAGCCCCTAGGTTAGGATTAGTGAATACATCTGATCAGACCGTCTAATCTTGGTCAGATAGCCCCTAGGTTAGGATTAGTGAATACATCTGATCAGACCGTCTAATCTTGATCAGGTAGCCCCTAGAAAGAATAAAATCTTGACCCAACTGTTTAATCTGGGTCAATTGCCTTGTGACAGTAGGTTAGGACGTAGGTTAATTGCCTTGTCTCCTTTGCCCAAGTGAAACCAGAACGATAAAGATGTCACCCTATGACTCCAATGCCTAAATGCAATTAAATTGATGTCCCCCTTGGTGGTGTATGTGAGAAATATCGAAAGAAACCCATGAAAATGCCCTTATCCTAAGTTTTTCCCGCATATGACTTTTTCCGCCCCCTACTATGTCTCATTCACATTTCAAAGGCCTAGATCATGGCGCCGAAATCAACGGCTCACAGTTGATTCCGGACCCCCCCGTCCGTTCTGCCTTTAACGGAAGGGGGGGGGTCCGGAATTGGTTATAAAAGGCGCGCAGATCTGAACGGCCCTCAATCCGGCGCTCAAATCGACGGTCCACAATGGATTCCAGACCCCCCCCTCCGTTCTGCCTTTAACGGAAGGGGGGGTCCGGAATCGAGATTAAAAGGCGCGCAGATCTGAACGGCCATCATACAAGCGCGCAGATCGTTGGCTCTTAATCGTTTCCGGACCCCCCTTGGTGTTCTGTCTTTAATCAAAGGGGGGGGGGGTCCGGAACGTAGATCTTTTCCGGTCGGCCCCTTGATACACATGGCGCGTTTCTATTGGTTCACGAGTCCCATCCGCCACATGCTGTCTGACACTCTGACGTCACCCTCCACCGAGCCCACTTGTCCCACTTGCATCTGGATCTGAGTCCCATCCCGTTATTACTGCCAGCCCCTGGTGTCAGCGCCATAACACCCTCCACTCATGAACAACCCCCTTTGGCGACTTTATCGCCAATCACAAACCTCCACGTCAGTCGTCCGTATATGCTGTTCACCGTCACCTATCATATCACCCCAAGTGGCCCGTTACACATTAATGACTGGATAAACGCCCATTGTCATGCTGACCGTTTTCCCGCGTCCGACCGACCCAGTTTTGAATAAAAACACCGTTGTGCCCACTTTCACTCGTTATTCATCCCTCGCGCTAGAAACCAACCATCGCACCAGAGAACCTATCTATCCTTTTTCCATTGCTTCCCCGTCGTTTTCCCTCCACCACCAGTAGACCCCACTAACGTTGTTTGTTGCAGGTACAGTCGCTGGGATGGCGTCTAAAACAAGGCCAGCTGAGGAGGAAGAGAATCCATTCATCCCTCCTTCGGTCGATCTTGATAAAATCCCCTTGGTGGACAAGGACCGCTTGGTAGCGGACACAGCATGCAGCTTCGATTTCGCTGATCTGCAGTCATGGCTCCGACAAATTTTCCTAGATCAGAGTGATGAGATTGGGCACTGGGAGTCCAATCTGCCCCTATATCTGTTCCCCCAAGTCCACCATTTCCCAGAGCTTGCTCTCAAGTGCCAAGCTCACTACGTCCCCGAACAGAAAGCCATCGTTTCCTCCCTGGGGGACGTCCTCTTCTTCATTACCCCAGAAGATATCGACCAAATGATGCAGATAACCCGCCCTGATTCTACAACCCCATTCAACCTGGAAGTCCTAACCGAGCTCTACCAGAGAATGACTTTCCCGCAAAGAGCTCAGATTTTCGAGCTATTTTCCCCTCCTTCCGCTCCAATCCCGAACACCAGTCCCCCGTATCCTTCTTCCATATTTTCCATCAAAGGGAATCAAATTGTTTCGGCTGTGTGTGCTCTACTTGGATACTTTTCTGATCAATGGGTGGACGAACCCATCTTGGGTTTCCTATCCATATTTTCGAATGATGAACAACCCACCACCCAATTCGATTACAGTACTTTCTTGGCCAACAACATCCATGAGCAGTTCATGAACTTCTCCACTGAGGGAGTGTTCAGGTACTCATCCATTCTGGCCTACATGTTCTTGTACTTTCAAGCAGACAGGTTCAACTTCTCCATGCAGAAAATGGACTCCGACGGAAAGCCGCAGCCTGTCTCAGCGTGGACGTCCCTCCTCAGGCGAAATTCGGTCGACTATGATTTCACAGCGTTCATTGACCAGTTCTACCACCCTGTGGTAAGTATGCTGAGTGGCGTGCCTGAGCCACGAGTAAATGAAGAAGTCCGGAGAGTCCTGCATCTCTCGGAAAGTGCAAAGACAGGAGACTGGTACTTGTACCAGAATCACTCCGAAATCCGGCTTTATGGATGCGAGTTGGCACCATACAAGCTTCCAAGATATATACCGGTAAGAATTTTCGCACTAGAGTATATTAGACAAATTATGAATTCTGATGATATTCACTTTGTTTCCCTCAAAAAGAAGCAACAGTTGCGGCTCAAGGGGCAGATAGGTTCATTTATCTGCAATAATAGAGGTGCCGGGGATGAAGCAGACAGACTCTTGAGGGAAATGAAATTCAGGACAAGCTTCCCCTGGCATTATGATCCCCATGGCATCATTTCCGATATGAGGGTCAAGAATAAGAATGCTCCCTATGTGCATGAGGCCAGGCCAGAAGTCGAAAAATTTGCTAATCAAGTAGAATGGGAGCCCGATACGTTGGAGGATGTAGAACCTGTTGTCAGGTTGGAACAGCAGGGGCCCTCAACAAGTGCCCTTCCTTCTACCACGCCCCAGGCCCTCAAGGAGAAGAGGCCCCGACATGAGTCATCTCCTCCTGTAACAGAGGTATCTACAGAGGAGTTTCAAATTCATTCTAAAAAGCCTAAGACTTTTTCAACGGTCGGCACCACAGCAAAAGCTACCATGGTGACTACCACAGTGACCACTACAGGGACCAAACAATTCACTTCTTCTTTTGGCTCTAGTCAGCTGAAAGAAGTGACAGTAAAGACCAGGGATTCTCCTTTGGATACTCCACCAAGCGAGACCGGGCCCAAGTTGGGCATTTTGGAAAAATATGACATGATCAAGAAGAGGAACCAGTCGCTCACCAGCAGCGCTTATGCTCAATTCCAAAAGCAGTCCTCCACAGCCCAACACCGGTTACTCTCAGCATTCGATACAGAAAAGGGCAAAATGCATATGGCATACCTTCATGCACTAATACCGGACCCAAAAGTTATATCTGACTACAGGAGGACCACGTTTGAATTCCAAGCCAAAGATGTGCATCCAACAGATCAAATGGATATGCATAAGAAAACTGGGGAGATGATTTCCCACACTTTGGCCCGCGTTGCAACTTCTGCGGCAAAGTATTGGACAACATTGAGCAATGCCCAGACCCAACTGAAGCTTGAGAAGATGTCTTCCTTCGCGAAAGACAACAAGATAAAGACTCTCGAGGAGCTGGTCCTCAAGATCGGCTACGACCCGGCAAATGTCAAGGCTGCCGAGGAAATGATTAAAAAGAAGAATGCTGATATAGCCGCGTTGAGAAAGCAGCTAAAGCTCCCTCCAACAGAAGATCCACAGACGAAAGAAATAGCTGAAAGAGAAGGCGAAAAAGATGAGATGCTGAGACTTCTCATGGAGCAGAGTGCACAGTTAAGGGAGATGGAGGCCAAAATGGAAAAGCTTTTAAAGGAAAAAGAACAGACGAAGACAGGGGAGGGCATCACCTTAAGTGCCATCCCCATCGCAGGATTGAGCACAGCGACAGTGACAGCAGTTCCGTCCGCAACTACAGAACAGGCACCTGAAGGCACCATAGACCTGGCCAAGTCTATGGAGAGAATGAATTTGCAGGAGTCTGAGATCAGCAGACTTAAGAAAGAATTAGAAAATCTCCAGGAGCTGAAGATTTCCTTTCAGACTAGTCTGTCAAAGGAAAAGCAGGTGAACGAGCATATGAGGAAAGAGCTGCAACAGCTACAGAAACAGACATTGGCCAGGAAAGCCTTGGCTGAAGTTAAAGAACTTGTGTGGACTGATATCTCTAAGTCCATCAATGAAATCTGGCCTATGGTTCAGATCATGTTCGAACAGAACAAATTGCTCGAGAGGAGCAAACAGGCTGTAGATAAAATCAGGACCGAATTGGGCGACATGCCAACCCAGGCCAATGAGATCATAAGGTTTCTAAATTCTAAGACACGGGAAGAACTCGAGGAGCTGAAAATTGAAGACAGGACAGAAACCATATTGGAAGTGAAGAGAGTCCTGACCAAAAGAGGCCTCATGCTTCAGCTAGAAGAGAAGATTCAAATCATGGACCAGGGAGTGCAAAGGTTCTTCCACAAAATAGATGCTCTGACCAAGAAAGGCCTGCCTGGCATGAAGGTCATAAACGACAAATTGATGATGCTCCCCGATTACAAGAAGAAGTTGATCGAAGTATCCAAGGAATGTGCTAAATTCGCAGGGATACAATCAAACATCACAGGTAGAGCTTTCTTGGAGGCACTGCACTTAGATATTGAGATCCAGCATGAAATTAAGCACATTTTCGTCGTCAAGCCTACTTTCGCGAAGTACACAGACACGGACGAAGTGTACCGGAGGTTGCTCAAGGTGACAGTGCCAACTCATATCCGATGGGAAGAGCTGTGCGATCTACTAGATTAGTAGATGAGCTGTCATTCCCAGTCAGTTGTCCTGTCAGCAGAGGTTGCGGAGGCACCTCACCAACGACCTACCCAGAAGTTCAACAAACAGTTATGATGAATCACCAAACGGTTTTAAATTAGTTGAGTTAGTTATGCTAATAATAGCATGGACACGTCCTTGTCAGTTATGACAGGATCCTTTGTATTTTGACTTATAAATACTTCTTTTTTCAATGTATTGAGGGTTGTTGATTTGCACACCGGATTGTTGTCGAGCTGTAACATTTTTGACGTGATCCACCATTAATAAAGAAGAAGCTTTTCACAGGATTCCTGCGCATGTTTTACTGGTGATGTGATTTTCTTAGTTATATGTTTTCTTGCTTTGTGATCATCTTGTTTTTCTATAACTAATCTATACGAATAGCGTTAAGTTGTAGGATTTATCACTGATACCCTGTATCCGATTCTGTAGATTTTAATGTTCATCTTCTAAATATCTTCAGTTAAGAGATTCTTAAGTGCTTGTTAATTGGAGTTATTTTCCTAATCTTTCTTCCATCCATCACTTAAATTATTAAAGATCCAGTAAGCTTGTTATCTCGCCTTGTGAAAGAGTTCTTCGACGTTTCTGGTTGCGTCTCAGATTTTATTAAGTACAGACCCCATAGCCCAATGGATGTGTAATTTGTTTCAACCAATTTTACAAACCTTTTACAACAAAACAAACTCGTGCCTCTAACTAGCCTAGTATCTTAATTCAAACAAAGCTAAATCATATAGAGAGATCCCTCTCTGAAGCTGGAAGGGCTAGATCCCAGCTTTAAAAGCGGTTGGTTAAGGTTACCTTTGTGCATTTCCTCTTTTCAACCTCTAGGAAATTTACAGAGTGATAACATAATCCTAATATGCAAATCATTTAGTGGAAGAAGGAATATTATCTTCTCACAAACCTCTTCAAAGGAAAACTCAAGCAATTTCACTCTTGTGAAATGACCCTTGGAGAGTTTTAGACAGAGTTGAGACCGTAGAATTGCAGGAATCAAGGCTTTCTATTGCTTGAAATTTATAAAATGAAACTCCAACAAGTTAGTTCCATCACCGTGGTTCACTCCCAGACTAGGGAATCTGAGGGCAAATGTAGAGTGAGGCAATCATGGAACATTTTTTCAAATTCTGGAATGGGCATGGAAGGAGCAAGGTAGATGCAACATTTAACATTGTACCTCAAGTTTGCACCGCATGTCTCCTCAAGTGAAAACGACAATGGAAGGAAACAAAGTAGGATGGACCTGAAAAAACATAGGTCGACAAACGGTGGGAGATGGGACAGGTCCAACCGTTGAGAAGGTGATGGGAGATGGGGATGGCAGAGGTCACCGAAGATCGGACGAGTGTGAATGTTGAGGAGGTAAACAAGTCGAATAGATAGACTACACCATTAGTAAGGATTGATGGCCATCATTAATAGGGACATAGTGTTGAAATATTGTAACTGCAAAGAGTATTCTATTTATTATTGATGTATTATTCATTAGATCAATCCCCTTTTGTGGATTGATCATGCCAGGCATTGTAAATTACCAAATCCCATTTTGCGGATTGGTCAAACCCTAATTGTAATATGCTGATTGAGAAGTTGGCCACCAAGCAAATTAAAGTGGTTCTAACCACCCAGAAAGAGAAGTCGACCCTACCAGTGAAGAGACACCTCCTTTTAACACTTGCCAGTTTGTATAAATAAAGGAGGCCAACGCCTCATTTGTTCACTCACTCGTTCGATTATCCAGAGCGCAAGTTTGGAGCTGCAGTTGAAGAAGAAGGAAGAGAGAGAGGCACACTACTTGGGAGAGGATATTCTCTAGTGTTTGGTTTATTATCTTAGCATTGTATTGGCTATCTATATTAAGGAAGTTTTTGTTGGATTTTCTTCCCCATGAGGGTATCCCAGGATAAATGTTGTGTATCTTGTGATTGTGTTTTTCTTAGTGATCTTATCTATGCTATGGTTATCTAGTAAATTGAAAAGAAACCTAATAATAGCTTAAACTCTAACATGGTATCAGATCTAAGCTGAAGAGAGCATATTTCACAGGAAAAAGAAAAACGTCATTGTTGTCGTACAAGAAAATTAGGGATTTTTATTAAAGAGGAATTTCATCCCAAAAGTCATCTAGAAAAGTGCGCCCTAGCCCAAGGAACTCTTTGGCACCTTCAATGCACCTTTTCAGTGGATAGAACTCCCAGAAAGTTAAACCCTAGTTTTCACCAATACCAGAAGTACCAGAAAACCAGAAGCACCAGACCAGAAATCCGCTGGTCAAGTTTGAGGAGGCAAAATTTAGATTTTCAGAAATCTGAATGTACTAGCTTACTCGCCTTGACTCAGTGCATCTAGCCCTTGGATCATAATTTCAAAATTTGAAGTTTGAAAAATTAGGGTTTCCTCATAAAACCCTAAGTTGCAGTTGCAGTTTCAGAATCAATTGCAGTTGCAATATCAATTGAGGTATTAGCTGTAGTACTAGTTGCAGTCACCCTTGAAAGTTTTTAAGAGTTGGTAATTATTACCGTTGCTTCCAGATGGTGCCACTACCTGCAAATACTATCAGAGGTATGTATTCACAATGTTTAAACTATTAAGCTTTAAAGGGTATTTGCAGGAGAAGGGATCTCTTACCATAGATCCAGAAGGATATCAAGATCCAACACATTCAAAGGAATAATGCAACCCAGGTTTGATTATTCTAATATGCATCTATTTGTTATGACATTATTTTGATCAATGTTGCATGTTGAAGCTATGACCATCATACTAACCTTTGGTCAAAATTAAGTCAAGGTATTAGATGGATTAAAGTTGAGATCATAGAGTTTATTCTCTAACCCAACCTTCTGTCAAGATAGCATATTGTCTTAGTACAAGAAGACAGGTTGAAGAAAGCACTCGTCATCTTGAGTGAAGGAGACTTGGAAGAAAAGCAACACACTCATTCTTGAGGACAAGGCTCCAGGTTCTAGGTTTGATTAATTAAGTTGATAAGATTCAAAATTTCACATGGCAAGTTGATAACTGCCTCTTTACAAGTAAACATTATAGTTGAGGTAGCAGTTTTTGAAAAGTATTATACTTGGTAGCATGTGAGCATGTCAAGATAAATGCTTAATGTAATCATTTACCATATACAACTAGCATCTCCTCTAGGAGAAACTTCTTGTGTTGATTCCAGGTTACCTTGGATGAATGTTTGATCACAACACTAGAAGAGTGTTGATCTCATTTCATATTGTATCTCTTACTTTTGATCTTTGCTTCAGACGGTTCACAAGTGAAAGCTCTACAGAAGCTACTGTGACGATTATTCATGCTATTATCAAAAGAGTATTATTCTTGCTTGTTGTTTTGTTGACAGTGTTTCAGGTCACAAGTAATAACCCTGAGGAAGCTATAGTGAAGGTTGCAGAAGGCAACAAATTAGATGAGACATGAAGCATACTATGTACATCACCATATACATTCATGTACCAAAGAAGATGAAGAAGAAGCTATCTTTTGAGATTCAAAGTATCTCATATCAAGATTGATTGTAAGGAGCAGAAGGCTCCAAAGATGACCGAACATTAGAACAAGAACTCACAACATAATTGTTCAAAGGTTAATGAAGCCACCTTAACAGGAAGCATAAATCATTTGAAGCCCGACTCAGTCTTTCATATTTAGACTTGGTATTCAACACCAAGTATACCCTGTAAGAGATGATGAAGTCTTTGTAGACTCGGAAGAAATCGAGAGTAAGCTTGGTCTCAGAAAGGATCAGATGATGAGACAACTTCCAGGATTAGGACACAGATGACATGAGAAGACTAGATCATAACTTCAGAGACTCTTAGGAGATATGAAATCTCCTGAAAGATTCCCTTGTTTTAGTGACAAAGAAGGAAGCTAGTCAGAAAGACTAGGATATGGATTCTTGCGTAAGACTAGAAGAGAAGTCAATATTGACTTCCAATATTGATCTATACAGATCAAGCATGTTGCAGATGTACAAAGCCTGATGTGTGTCTAGAGGATTCTCCCAGCAAGAGGGAGAAGACTATGACGAGACACTTACTCCAGTAATTGAAGAAATAGTTCCAATATTTATGAAGACAATCAGAACAACCATGATTCATATATAATATGAGATGCAGGGGGAGCAATCCCCATATTTAAAATTGAGTGGCAGTTGGTGCATTACATTAGTTGGGTCATGGAGACATGACTTACAATGAAAGATAGAGTTACCTACATGAAAGAAGAAGAGCTACCTTCAGTATTAGTTATTGAGCCACTCTCAGTTTCAGATGAGGATGTTGCCATGATAGAATAAGAGGAGTTACTCATAGATTTCAGCAGCCACAATGAGAATAAAGTAGTCATTCTTCAGAGCAGATGCAGGTGCAGAGTCCCAGTTCCAGAAGGAAAAGTTGCAAAAAGAGGAGAGGACATACTCTTAGGAAGTGAGACAGATAGTGCTTTGCAGAGAGCACATAGAGCTAGCACATGATTGTGAAGATTGAGTTGCAACTGAGCAAGTGTACCAGATTGGTACAATGTAATGAGAAAATTTGATTTGAAGATTGAAGATAGAAAGAGCCATCATCCGCTCCCACCATCTTATCATGTTTACATCTTATACCCCGCTCATCCATCCCATTCCCCTAGTCTGGCCATTAGGATGACCTTTGAGGGTTACACTTTGTCTTGTGGGAAGAAGGGGCTAAAGGCCCAGGGG